>CM076979.1:4916707-5041860 GCA_039105355.1 Benthosema pterotum
GCCAACATAGAATAGAAGCTACTGCAGTCAACATACAATAGAAGCTACTGCAGTCGCCATATAATAGAAGCTACTGCAGTCGCCATATAATAGAAGCTACTGCAGTCGCCATATAATAGAAGCTACTGCAGTCAACATAGAATAGAAGCTACTGCAGTCAACATAGAATAGAAGCTACTGCAGTCAAACAATCCATATATAAGGCGCACTGGATTATAAGACACACTGTTGTTTTTTGAGAAAAATAAAGTTTTTTTTTTTTTTTAAGTGTGCCTTATAGTCCGGAAAATACGGTACTATAACACTGTATTGCTTGAATACTTTAGAGATCAGCCTTAGAGTACATTTAAACTCTTAATCTAAAACATTATTGATTATGATGGTCATTAATTCATTCATTATTGGCAGAAATTACAAATACTTTGTCTAAAAGGATTTAACTACCTAATTAACGAATTAACTAACTAACTATTAACTAACTATTTAGGCCTGACTTTGATTCTGACATTCTAACTGAAGGCCTGGTTGACTACGGTAGATTTATAATGATACTCTTGTTACTCAATTATTATATACTGTATTATTTCTATGGATAAATCCTGTAATTTAACTGTATCTCTATGGGGTTGAAGGACAGAGTGGAGTGGGCGGGGCTTAACGTAGGGCTAATTGTATAAATGTGTTTTATGATTCCAGAAGTGTTGACCACAGAGCAGAGTGTCCAACTCCCAGCCTTCTGTCTGTGAAGAGTGACCGGTCTAAAGGCTTTCCTCTACACTTCAGTAATGAACCTCCTGGACCTCCTGATGCTCAGTATGACAATCCTCCTGTTGTACAATATACTATAATAATAACTATAATAATAACTTCAGTAATGAACCTCCTGGACCTCCTGATACTCAGTATGACAATCCTCCTGTTGTACAATATACTATAATAATAACTATAATAATAACTTCAGTAATGAACCTCCTGGACCTCCTGATGCTCAGTATGACAATCCTCCTGTTGTACAATATACTATAATAATAACTATAATAATAACTTCAGTAATGAACCTCCTGGACCTCCTGATGCTCAGTATGACAATCCTCCTGTTGTACAATATACCATATATTTTCTGCACTATAAGGTGCACCGGGTTATAAGGCGCACCTTCAATGAATGTCCTATTTTAGAACTGTTTTCATATACAAGGTGCACCTGATTGTAAGGCACATAGAATAGAAGCTACTGCAGTCACCATAGAATATAAGCTGCTGCAGTCAACTTAGAATATAAGCTACTGCAGTCGCCATAGAATATAAGCTACTGCAGTCAACATAGAATAGAAGCTACTGCAGTCAACATAGAATAGAAGCTACTGCAGTCAACATAGAATAGAAGCTACTGCAGTCAACATAGAATAGAAGCTACTGCAGTCACCATAGAATAGAAGCTACTGCAGTCAACATAGAATAGAAGCTACTGCAGTCAACATAGAATAGAAGCTACTGCAGTTACCGTAGAATAGAAGCTACTGCAGTCACCATAGAATAGAAGCTACTGAGGTAACCATAGAATAGAAGCTACTGCAGTCAACATAGAATAGAAGCTACTGCAGTTAAAATGGAATAGAAGCTACTGCAGTCACCATAGAATATACGCTACTGAAGTCACCATAGAACATAAGATACTGCAGTCAACATAGAATATAAGCTACTGCAGTCAACATAGAATATAGGCTACTGCAGTCACCATAGAATATAAGCTACTGCAGTCACCATAGAATATAAGCTACTGCAGTCACCATAGAATAGAAGCTACTGCAGTCACTACAGAATATAAGATACTGCAGTCAACATAGAATATAAGCTACTGCTGTCACCATAGAATATAAGCTACTGCTGTCACCATAGAATATAAGCTACTGCAGTCAACATAGAATATAGGCTACTGCAGTCACCATAGAATATAAGCTACTGCAGTCACCATAGAATAGAAGCTACTGCAGTCAACATAGAATAGAAGCTACTGCAGTCAACTTAGAATAGAAGCTACTGCAGTCAACATAGAATAGAAGCTACTGCAGTCAACATAGAATAGAAGCTACTGCAGTCACCATAGAATATAAGCTACTGCAGTCAACATAGAATAGAAGCTACTGCAGTCAACATAGAATAGAAGCTACTGCAGTCACCATAGAATAGAAGCTACTGCAGCCAACATAGAATAGAAGCTACTGCAGTCAACATACAATAGAAGCTACTGCAGTCACCATATAATAGAAGCTACTGCAGTCAACATAGAATAGAAGCTACTGCAGTCACCATAGAATAGAAGCTACTGCAGTCAACATAGAATAGAAGCTACTGCAGTCAACATAGAATAGAAGCTACTGCAGTCAAACAATCCATATATAAGGCGCACTGGATTATAAGGCACACTGTTGTTTTTTGAGAAAAATAAAGTTTTTTTTTTTTTTTAAGTGTGCCTTATAGTCCGGAAAATACGGTACTATAACACTGTATTGCTTGAATACTTTAGAGATCAGCCTTAGAGTACATTTAAACTCTTAATCTAAAACATTATTGATTATGATGGTCATTAATTCATTCATTATTGGCAGAAATTACAAATACTTTGTCTAAAAGGATTTAACTACCTAATT
The DNA here is from genome assembly GCA_039105355.1 of Benthosema pterotum. Lineage (NCBI taxonomy): Eukaryota > Metazoa > Chordata > Actinopteri > Myctophiformes > Myctophidae > Benthosema > Benthosema pterotum. Next base: position 4,919,358 of record CM076979.1, read on the forward strand.
AACGAATTAACTAACTAACTATTAACTAACTATTTAGGCCTGACTTTGATTCTGACATTCTAACTGAAGGCCTGGTTGACTACGGTAGATTTATAATGATACTCTTGTTACTCAATTATTATATACTATATTATTTCTATGGATAAATCCTGTCATTTAACTGCATCTCTATGGGGTTGAAGGACAGAGTGGAGTGGGCGGGGCTTAGCGTAGGGCTAATTGTATAAATGTGTTTTATGATTCCAGAAGTGTTGACCACAGAGCAGAGTGTCCAACTCCCAGCCTTCTGTCTGTGAAGAGTGACCGTCTAAAGGCTTTCCTCTACACTTCAGTAATGAACCTCCTGGACCTCCTGATGCTCAGTATGACAATCCTCCTGTTGTACAATATACTATAATAATAACTATAATAATAACTTCAGTAATGAACCTCCTGGACCTCCTGATACTCAGTATGACAATCCTCCTGTTGTACAATATACTATAATAATAACTATAATAATAACTTCAGTAATGAACCTCCTGGACCTCCTGATGCTCAGTATGACAATCCTCCTGTTGTACAATATACTATAATAATAACTATAATAATAACTTCAGTAATGAACCTCCTGGACCTCCTGATGCTCAGTATGACAATCCTCCTGTTGTACAATATACTATAATAATAACTATAATAATAACTTCAGTAATGAACCTCCTGGACCTCCTGATGCTCAGTATGACAATCCTCCTGTTGTACAATATACCATATATTTTCCGCACTAAAAGGTGCGCCGAGTTATAGGGCGCACCTTCAATGAATGGCCTATTTTAGAACTGTTTTCATATATAAGGCGCACCGGATTATAAGGCACATAGAATAGAAGCTACTGCAGTCACCATAGAATAGAAGCTACTGCAGTCACCATAGAATAGAAGCTACTGCAGTCACCATAGAATAGAAGCTACTGCAGTCACCATAGAATAGAAGCTACTGCAGTCACCATAGAATAGAAGCTACTGCAGTCACCATAGAATAGAAGCTACTGCAGTCACCATAGAATAGAAGCTACTGCAGTCAACCTAGAATAGAAGCTACTGCAGTCAACCTAGAATAGAAGCTACTGCAGTCACCATAGAATAGAAGCTACTGCAGTCAACATAGAATAGAAGCTACTGCAGTCAACATAGAATAGAAGCTACTGCAGTGACCATAGAATAGAAGCTACTGCAGTCACCATAGAATAGAAGCTACTGCAGTCACCATAGAATAGAAGCTACTGCAGTCAACATAGAATAGAAGCTACTGCAGTCGACATAGAATAGAAGCTACTGCAGTCGACATAGAATAGAAGCTACTGCAGTCACCATAGAATAGAAGCTACTGCAGTCAACATAGAATAGAAGCTACTGCAGCCAACATAGAATAGAAGCTACTGCAGTCAACATAGAATAGAAGCTACTGCAGTCACCATAGAATAGAAGCTACTGCAGTCACCATAGAATAGAAGCTACTGCAGTCACCATAGAATAGAAGCTACTGCAGTCAACATAGAATAGAAGCTACTGCAGTCACCATAGAATAGAAGCTACTGCAGTCACCATAGAATAGAAGCTACTGCAGTCAACATTAGGGCTGGGCGATATGAGATTTTTGCCATATCCCGATATGGCTCATTTCATATCCCGATACGATATAAATCACGATATAGCACATTTTTGTAAATTGCATGAAATGCATAGTATATATAAAATTGTCCAGTGGAAATGCAGTTTGAAATGTTATACTCAACAAGTTGTGTTACTAAATAATACTTCATTTACACACTGCGTGAATCAGTTTGTATTTGACTATTTGGTTTTCAACATCAATTTGTTGTTTCTTTACCCAACAAAGAACTCAATTGAATCAGTGCAGTAGACAGATGTTGGCAGCAAACAGAAAATACAGCCCTTGCCCTTAAAATAAATATTGGTTCCAAAATACCAAATGTAATGGAACTCTTTAAAGTGTTTAAAGTGTAGCTGCAAAAATAATATATTATGCTATATGCACAGTTTTATATTTGAGGTAGACAAAGCTACAGTACTTCACACACACATATTAATGGCATAGTAACATGTTGGAAATGGATGGAATTCTCCTTTTTTGGTGGAATTTCTCTTTCAGGCTTCCAGCTATGGACAAGTCCAGTCCACATGGTCTCTCTCTCTCTGCCTTGATAGATTGGTTGAACACTGCTAGAGCTGCTGATATAATTGGTATCATTTTGGGGGTCCATGACATGGAAACGGGGAAGGGGGGGGGGGGGGGGGGGGGGGGGCTGGCAGCACGCCAGCACAGCATCAGTGAGACTTTTTTTCTCCCCCTCTCACTGCGTAAAACGTGTTTTTTGCAACACTGCGATATAAACGATAGAGATCATTTTGGACGATAGAAATTTTCTATCGTCTATACGAGATACTGTATATCGTTTTATCTCCCAGCCCTAGTAACATAGAATAGAACTTACTGCAGTCAACATAGAATAGAACTTACTGCAGTCAACATAGAATAGAACTTACTGCAGTCAACAAGAATGACGATGATGATGATGATGTTGATGAAATTTATTTATATAGCACCTTTCTAGACATTACATCACAAAGTGCTTTACAATTTCAGGCAAGAACATGAAAACAAGTAAGGAACCATCATGCAATATATTTTACCTTAACCTATAATATATTAATATCTATCTATATCTATCTTATCTATATTGTATTGTATTCATCTCCACAGAGAGACATTCAGAAACACACCTGGACAGAAGACATCCATTCAAATCACACCTGGACACAGTAAGACTGGACACATTTTACACTCATTTTATATCAATTAATAAAATAACAGCAGACATCAGATTAAATATCCATGTTGTATTACTGTATCAATGTCCAAATAGTGATACATTTAGGGCTCCATTTTGGTTACATCACCCGTTATACAGTATGTTATATGCAATTAGGGCATTTAGCATTCCCACGCTAAAGTCGGTATTTTCGTCACCATCTTTCCCCCTTAAACACCTCCAATCCATGTTTGTCTTGCCATTGCCTTTAATTCATCCCATATCTATTTCCCTTAGCCCTACTGCTATGCCTACTCCTAAACCCGCAGCCTGACTGTATTCCAAACGATTATAGATCATAGCTCGTATTTTCAAACAATTGCAGCTTGGTCAATTCTTGATCATTCAACATGTTATGTTGAACATGTTCCATTTTTTTTTTGCTGTATGTTGCGTGCATTCATAACAAGTCTACGAAACATTATGAAGTAAATTGCAAAGCAATCGGGAAATGCTCGGAAAAACAGAAGTCTTTTTGATCGTTAATATCTCAGTCAATTCTGGAAAAATACTGTGTGATGGGCAAACATCACTCTCTCAGATGCTGTATAGAATATGTGGGTAAGTCTTCTCTATGATTCGGGATCAAGCAAAATGTAACAGTCGGGAAGTTAATTAATGCATTCAATTATATTCTATACGATAACTAAACACAAGGAAGTGACCGACAGCAGGCAATCTACAGCTGTTTATAGGAGAACCAATAAATAAGGAGATGGATTGAACTGATGCAGCAGCTGTTCCATGTGGACATCTCCAATGTTTACAGATGCCCACACATGCACACATGCACACTTGAGGGACTGTGCAACAAATACGCCTATGACCACACCTCCAGTCACAAATAAAGGTTAGGGCATAAAGAATAGTTCCTAAGGGAAGAGGAGAGTTAACAAAAATACCAATAAGGGAATTTGTTGCGAGTTAGCGTCAGGGACAACGCATGTAATCAAATGGAGCCCTTAGAGTAATGACCCAGTGTTCTATATTTCTATATATTTATTTGTTCTTTCCTATCTTTTGTTTCTCATTTGAAAATTGTAGGTTTGATTTAATACATATAGTTTTAATGCTATGGATTGTTTAATGTAAAGTTATGAATGAAACAGAATGTTTAACATGTATTAATTGTCTTCTCATATCAGATGTCAGTCTGCAGGAGGATTTAAAGGTTTTTAAGGTCACTCTGGACGGTCTTGAACGTGTGACATACGTCATTGAAGTGCCCTCCCTCTCCAGCATCTACACAGACCTCCACCTATCAGCAGGAGGGAGTGAAGGGTTAATCAGCAACATGAGGTGTGGCAGCTTGAGACCTTCTCCAAGATGAAGACCCTCCATGAGGACCTGATCAAGTGCTGTTCCATCTTTAAGACCATCCTCCCTGGCAGAGACAAACCCAGCAGAAGAGTTCTGACCAATGGCATCGCTGGCATCGGAAAGACATTCTCCACGCGTAAGTTCGCTCTGGACTGGGCAAGAGGTTTGGAGAACCAAGACATTGTTCTCCTGGTTCCCTTCTCATTCCGGGAGCTGAACTTGGTTAAAGATGAGCAGCACAGTCTCCTCTCACTGATCCATGCTTTCCATCCAACGTTGAAGAAGGTCACAGCAGAGCATCTCGCTGCCTGGAAAGTTGGCTTCATCTTCGATGGTCTGGATGAAAGCAGGATTGCTCTGAAATTCCAGAACATTGATGTCAAATCTAATACCTTTGACAACAATGACATCATCTCTGATGTCACGATGACATCATCGCTGGGCATGCTGCTAACAAACCTCATCAAGGGGAATCTGCTCCCCTCGGCTCTCCTCTGGATAACCACCAGACCTGCAGCAGCCAATCAGATCCCTGGTGATTGCATTGACCTGGTGACAGAAATACGAGGGTTCACAGACCCCCAGAAGGAGGAGTTCTTCAGGAAGATGTTCACTGATGATGAGGAGCTGGCCAGCACCATCATCTCACACGTGAAGACATCAAAGAGCATCCACATCATGTGTCACATCCCAGTCTTCTGTTGGATGACCGCTACCGTTGTGGAGGACCTGGTGAAGACAGACTAGACAGGACAGCTGCCCAAGAACCTGACTGGGATGTTCAGCCACTTCATCCTCATCCAGATAAAGAGGAAGGAGTTGAAGTATGACAAGACATGTGACGTGAATCAGCAGAGTTCAAGCTCAGCAAAGGCTGATGACAGGAGGCAGGGTGCGGAAGCATTGAGTACAAAACCAAGAGCAAATTCTATGCAGGCGAAGTTGAAGACCTGGTTGAAGACCATAGCACAAGGACTGCTGGGAGTGAGTGCAACAACTAGCAATCCTCCAATGTCCACCGCTGATAAGGATGTTCTTCTGAAGCTGGGCAGGCTGGCGTTTGAACATCTGGAGAAAGGCAACATCATGTTCTACCAAGAAGACCTGGAAGAGTGTGGTCTTGATGTGAATGACGCCTCACTGTACTCAGGAGTGTGCACAGAGATCTTCAAAGAAGAGACCATTCAATCTCAGAGAAAGGTCTACAGCTTTGTTCATCTGAGCATCCATGAGTTCATGGCTGCAGTCTACCTGTTCCACTGTTTCACACAGAAGAACATGAAGGTCCTGAAGACATTCCTGGGAGAAGAAGAAGAAATGACCCTGGATGTCTTCCTGCAGAGAGCCATGGAAAAAGCCCTGAAGAGTGAGAACGGCCACCTGGACCTCTTTGTCCGCTTCCTTCATGGTCTCTCACTGCAGTCCAACCAGAGTCTGTTAGGAGGTCTGCTGGGTCAGACAGAGAACAGTCCAGAGAGCATCCAGAGAGCCATCAAGAACCTGAAGGAGATGAAAAATAAAGATTTGAAACTCTCTCCTGACAGATTCATCAACATCTTCCACTGTCTGATGGAGATGAACGACCACTCAGTACATCAGGAGATCCAACAGTTACTGAAGTCAGCAGACAGATCAAAGATCAAACTGTCTGACAGCCAGTGTTCAGCTCTGGCCTTCATCCTGCTGACGCTAGAGGATCCTCTGGATGAGTTGGACCTGCAGGAATACAACACAGGTGGATCATCATGGGGGATGTTAAATCTGGTTCCAGCTGTGAGGAACAGCAGAAAGGCTCGGTTAGTAGTCATGTGATTAGAAAACCTGTTATATCTACCATCAGACCTAATATCAACTAATTATTGTTTTTATGGGTTTGGACATGATAGGATGTTGATGATCAATGTTTTTATTAACTACTGCTAATGAAGTAATGCTAGTCAGATTAAGTACAAATATTGGGAAAAATGCATAAAAATACAAAATATAAATGCATTTCATATTTTGTATTTTGAAATACAAATTCATATTGATATTTTGCAGTTTGAAAATACATTAAACATGTTTTACGAAATGTATACAAGTAAATTTCCAAATGTTAATATAGTATTTAATGTCTTGAAATGAAATAAAATTAATCTAATCTTGTTCATAATCACTGATTTTACATCATCTACATTCCCAGACTTGTTGGCTGTCGACTCGCAAAGCCAGGATATGAGATTGTGTGTTCAGCTCTCAGCTCTAATCCTTCACATCTAACAGAACTGGACATCAGTTATAATGAGATAACTGATCCATCCATGGAGCTGCTCTCTGCTGGACTGAAGAGTCCAAACTGTCAACTGGAGATACTGAGGTCACTTTATTACTTACATTAGTTTTGTTTTATTATGTGTTGTTTAATTATAGTGCAAAGGGAATTAACTTGGCATCATGGTATTCCACACTCAATAGTAATAGTAATAATATGTTGTATGTTATTTTTTTGTTAACACTCTCACATCACATTGCTACAATACAGCAACTACAATATGTGATCCATCATGGCTGGTAGATAATTAACATTGAAGATGATGATTAAGATGATTTACTCCACATTATTCCTGCCTTCTCTTTCCATCTCTTGGTGTCTTTACTCCCAAACTGTGATTTTCACTCCAGATATTTCCTGTGTAATTCCAGACTTGCTGGCTGTATCTTCACACAGAGAGGATTTGAAGTTCTGCTCTCAGCTCTCAGCTCTAATCTTCTCCATCTGAGAGAAGTGGACCTCAGTTTCATCTGCCTGCAGGAATCACAGCTGCTCCAGCTCTGTGCTGTACTGAAGAGTCCACAGTGTAGACTGAAGATCCTGGGGTAAAGAATGTCTTCTCTCTGTGTGGATCTCTGCTGGAACACCAACAGCACTTTGTTAAATCTCTATTTCTCTGCAGGTTGTCAGGCTGTGGAGTCACAGAGGAAGGCTGTTCTTCTCTGGCTTCAGCTCTGACCTCCAACCCCTCCTCCCATCTGAAACAGCTGGACTTGAACTTCAGCCACTTAGGAGGCTCTGGTCTGAAGAAGCTGTCTGCTGTCCTGGAGACTGTCAAGTGAGTCCACTATAGGACTGTGTCCATGTTGGTCAGTCAGTAGACTATAGGACTGTGTCCATGTTGGTCAGTCAGTAGACTATAGGACTGTGTCAGTCAGTAGACTATAGGACTGTGTCAGTCAGTAGACTATAGGACTGTGTCAGTCAGTAGACTATAGGACTGTGTCAGTCAGTAGACTATAGGACTGTGTCCATGTTGGTCAGTCAGTAGACTGTAGGACTGTGTCAGTCAGTAGACTATAGGACTGTGTCAGTCAGTAGACTATAGGACTGTGTCCATGTTGGTCAGTCAGTAGACTATAGCAGTCATTCCCAACGACCGTGCTGCGTCACTTTAGTGTGACTTTGGATAAGCAGAAGTGTGCCGTGAGAAAAATCCTTAGCACTACCACAAAACCAATAGCGGGCACCACGAAACCAACAGCGGGAATGTACCTATTCATTACATTGTTCCGAGGTGCGAAAAGAACAATAGGCCTACGCTACGACCCTCGTCATAGAAATGCTAATTTAAGTCTTTTGAACGGGGTCGTCATATCACATCACCGTATAGGTAGGCTAACTATTGACTCGTTTGTCACAGTTCCAGGCTGCATGAACATGAGCGCGAGCTGTCCCAACTCTTAAAAAAGTAACTTCGGAGAATCGGAGCTCTCCTGCATGTTGAGGCTTTACAAGGGTATTTATTTCCAGCAGTTTTGCTGGATCTAGCAAGACATACGTCTTGTTAAGGTAAAAATAACTGCCTGGCCCCGACGAGCATTGTGAGGAGGACCACCTAAGGTTGCATTTATGCATGTCTGCGTCGGTGTGTCCACCGACTGACTCCTCGGCTCTTCTCTCCTTTATTTATTTTTTGTGTGAGATGCTGCGTTCATTCTGCAACATGACGTTTCTATGTATGAATGTGAACGAACGAGGGAAGCGAAGGGCGGCATATTTTGCATTGATTCTGGTTTCACACGCAGGAACTTGAAATCAAATGACAAGAAATATCGCTCGGATCGCTCCCGCTATTGTGCCAAATCAACACTGTCGCAAAATGCTGGTAACCCGTGGGTTCAGATTGTACGAGGAAAAAATTAAAAGCTCACTAAAATGCCATGATGCATGGCAAAACATGCGACTGACTTACACATGAAGGAGACTGCAACTGCAGCCTCTCCGTGTTGCTTGATCACTGATCATTATTCAGTTCAATTCAATTCAAATGGCTTCATTGGCATGAGAAAACATACATTTACATTGTCGAAGCAAGAACAGAACAACAAGAAATAGCTACAATATAACAAGAAAACACATATAACAAGCTTGATCATTGATCATTAGCAAGAAGAAGGGGGGGGATCACACCCGTGTGAAGAGAAGTAGTGCAACTGCATGTGGTGGTCTCTGGGGGTTCCCCCGAACTTGCAAACAACATTCACAGATGCTGAGATGATAAAAGAATGCATGCTGGCTGCAGGAGCTATATTTCTTTTCTCTTTTACCTCCACTATGATTTGCTGCTTCTGGCTTTACTGGAGTGAATATTTGATTAAATGAGCATGGTGGACACAATCAAACTTTATTATTATTTATTAATCATAGGTCTACTTGACATATATATATATATATATATATATATATATATATATATATATATATATATATATATATATATATATATATATATATATATATATATATTAGGGCTGGGACTTTAACTGATTAATTGAGATTAATTAATCACAGAAACAATAACGCAATTAACAAAATTAACTCATTTTAATCGCCACACAGACCCCAAAACTAAAGATTTCTTTTGCTTTTGTCCACAATTTCAGAAACAATGTCACAGTCAAACATACAAATCAAAATGACCATTCATCTTCTACATTCTCTAGTTGCGTAGAATTGGAATTCAGATGGTGAATATTTTAACTCTTGAGAGCATAAACATGAAACCAAATGGACCCGCAAGGGTCCATTTGGTTTCATGTTTATGCTCTCAAAGAGTTACATCTGGTTAACCAGCTTTTGATCTATTTAACCAAATTTTGATCTGGTTAACCAACTTGCGTCGACCCAGTTTTGATTTAGAAAAACTCTCACATGCTACACGAGCCTGTTTTAATTGACAAAAAAATGCTTCTTGGGTCAAATATTGGTATGTGATTAATTGAGATTAATTAATTACACAGATTCAAATTAATTAGATCAAAAATTTTAATCGAGTCCCACCCCTAATATATATATATATAGGCTGCCGGCGTTAACGCGTTAATCTCGTGTTAACTCAGCCGTGCGTTAACGGCGTCAAAAAGATTAACGCAAGATTAACGCACGGACCCCCCCCCCCCCCCCCCCCCCCCCCCCCCGCCACCCCCATGCAGGCCGATTAACATTGGAGGACGAGGGTTTGCGTGAAATAATACGGATTGAATCAAACGACTGGACCTTCGAACCACTGTAGAACCACTACTGTGACGAACACAGCACACTATTTTGATGAGAACTGGGCACGTATGTCCCACTTCGCCAGCACTTTATCCAGCACACTAACCGCAGCGCGCACCACCAAGGAAAGCAAGAGACAGAAAGAGAGAGGGATGGGGAGAGGGAGAGAGAGAGAGAAGGGGGAGAGAGAGAGAGAGAGAGAGAGGGGGAGAGAGAGAGAGACAGAGAGAGAGAGAGAGAGAGAGAGGGAGAGAGAGAGGGAGAGAGAGACTCCTCCTGTTCTTTCGATAGAATATATTGCCATACACTAGCAAGCAGAGCAGCAGACAGAGGGAAAGAGAGAGAGAGAGGTGGCCTGATGACTTACCCTTTCTCAAATTGATCATCAAAAAAGTATAATCCTTCAATTTTGCTTGTAAATCCAATGCATAATCCCAGCAGAAACGTTCCACGATATAGCCGGGCAGGAGCACACGTAAAACTACATCTATAATCACGACGGCACGGCCAGCAGTAGTGTTGCCAACTTGGCACATTTGTAACTATATATAGTTTTTTTCAGACTCCCCTAGCGCCAAAATTATTGAGAAACTCCTGGTGGAAAATCTTGTGCTTTTCAGCTAGTTGAAAACCACTGCTCTAGCTACTTCTAGTGCATTTTGGAAGTGCCACTAGTGCATTTTGGATTTTGGCAGTTGGCAACACAATTAACCCTATTAAACAGCTGTGCTTGAGGGGCCTCCCTCCTCCCCTCCCAAACACAGCTCTCCTCTCCTACAGCCATAGCCCAGTAAGCCCACAGTGTGTGTGCATGTTTTATTACCTGGAGTATTGTTGGCACAAAGATATAAGGTGTTTTTTCCCTTTGAAAACAATGAAAAGGCTGATATACTGTAATGTAGCAAGGGGAAAGCTATTTTTATTTTATTGCTAATTAACTAAAAATCACACCAGTGTGAAGTGATCATCTTACATCTTACATCGACCAACATAGTTCTTTTTTTAAGCAGTGTTTAAGGCAGGTGTTCTCAACCTGTTCGTTGTGACCCCTCAGTGGTCCTGAAATTATTTTGGGGGGTCCCCAGTTAAAAAAAAAAAAAAAAAAAAATGTATATATTTTTGCTGATATCGGATATCGGGAGTATATCGGGAAATTTGAAAATATGAAAACATGCGATTAATTTGCGATTAATCGAAGATTAACTATGGGCCATCATGCGATTAATCGCGATTAAATATTTTAATCGACTGACAGCTCTAATATATATATATATATATATATATATATATATATATATATATATATATATATATATATATATATATATATATATATATATATATATATATATATATATATATATATATATATATATATATATGCCTATACACATATACACACACCGTATATCTAGGTGTGCCTTGACGTTTAGGGGCTATGAAAAGTGTGCCTTGGGACAAAAAAGGTTGAGAAACACTGGACTATAGGACTGTGTCAGTCAGTAGACTATAGGACTGTGTCAGTCAGTAGACTATAGGACTGTGTCAGTCAGTAGACTATAGAGTTGCGCAGTGACGTCACCGCCCCGGTTCCGGAAGTCTTTTCCCAATTCATTTTTCTCATAGACTTTTCGAAAATAATTTATATCAAGACGATTACGCCGCGGACAGAGCCAACTCGAGTCGTGACGAATCATGATGACACACACAAACCTTTGGGACAATAAAATCATTTCTAAGATGAAAAACGAAACAAAAAGTCTTGTATCATGCCGTTTTCTACTTCTTCCCAATTATATATTATATGACGATATTGTGTTTGTTGTCATGATTCGTCACGACCCGAGTTGGCTTTGGCCGCGGCGTAATCGTCTTGATATAAATTATTTTCGAAAAGTCTATGAGAAAAATGAATGGGGAAAAGACTTCCGGAACCGGGGCGGTGACGTCACTGCGCAACTCTATAGGACTGTGTCAGTCAGTAGACTATAGGACTGTGTCAGTCAGTAGACCAGGGTTCCCCAATTAATTTTGTTCGAGGGCCATATTTTGACGGCGGTACCAGGCCGGGGGCCGAGTCCATGTGCGCGGAAATTTGAGGTTTTATTTTTTCATTAATTAATTAAAAGGACAGTTCACTTCCAAAAAAGGTTTGGTCATTTTAACATCTACTTAGGCTTTTCTGAACACCCCAGACACAGTTTGTTGATATTCATTTGAATCATTTCAGCTGCCCTGTCCCCTTCATAAACAGAGTGACTCAAGCAACTTAAAAACTATTTGGGGTCTTTACATAAGCCTTATAGGCTAGTTGATAAAATGGCCAAAATAAATCTTGAAAGTGAAATATCTTAATTTACTGGTAGATGTAGAACAGGTTCTCAACCAATGGTCCTGGGACCACCAGTGGTCCTTGAGAGGTTTCAGGTGATCCCCTGCTAAATTGTGGAGAGTTGATAACCAAAGGGACCCTCCTAGATCTTTCATTCTTGATAGTCAAAATATATTCATTTTCAGGGCAAAACCCACTTGTATGTATGACAGTGTTCTAGCAGTGACTCTTGTAATTTTAATTTGAAGGGTGCCCGTTTGACCTGCATATAGGCTAGGGGAGGCATAGACCCCCATGTAATGCTATTCATATCTGCTATCCCAATTTAGTATAATATTTATTCTTAGTTATAGAAGTTTTATTTGTTGCCACTAGGGGGCTAGAAACTGAGAGTACAAATGGAACAAAAAAAACGATCTGGAATGGACATGGTCCATGTGGTTCCAAAAGTGCCAGACAGCCTGCAATATGATTAAGGATAGGCAGCGCCCCCTAGTGGCCCGCGGAGGTATTTTCTAAAAAAATTTTTTTTTTTTTTTTTTTTTTTTTTTTTTTTTTTTTAGAAAATTCCTCCGCGGGCCACTAGGGGGCGCTACGGGGGCCGCAAATGGCCCGCGGGCCGCCTATTGGGGAAGCCTGCAGTAGACTATAGGACTGTGTCAGTCAGTAGACTATAGGACTGTGTCCATGTTGGTCAGTTCACTGTAGAACAGGGGTGTCAAACTCATTTTGGGGTGGGGGCCGCATTGGACTTAATGTGACTTCATGGGGGCCGGAGCACCGCGGTGCCAGTCGCGCCGCGGTGCCAGTCGCGCCGCGGTGCCAGTCGCGCCGCGGTGCCAGTCACAGACCAGTCACAGACTGCAAGCATGCACACGCATGTTTACGTACACAGCCGTAATTTCTCCGCTACAGTATATCACACAATCAAGTTTATTATTAAGGGTAGCTATTAATAGTTATTAATGACTTTCATTATTGGTTTTATACTTGTAGCCTAGATTAAGACATTTGCTATGAGAGATGCTATTTTTATTTACAGTGCGCGAATTAACCATTCAAAAATACAAAAAATTAAAATTCAAATAGCGTCTTAGCTGAAATTTGGATATGGCTACACAACCCATGGAATTATGCAGACCTGCTTTTTATTGAAGTGATGGATCATTGAACATTAAAAAATAATGATGAATAACAATAACTAATGCTTCTAAAATACAGTATATTTTTTAAACTCTGAATTGGATTATTATTATTACCCGTATATATATATTTAAATAGCCAAGCTGTGATCTGAATGATCCCTCAGTTATAGACCCTTATACTGGTGAAGTAACCTGACTCCGCCAGATGGGGCAGCAGAGAGAGGAGGAGGGAATACTCCTCTCTCTGCTGCCCCATCTGGTGGAGTCAGGTTACTGCTGAAGTATAGTTCTCACTTTGCAGCGCCAGTACACCCCCCCCCCCCCTCCTTCCCTCCCCCCTCCACTCTCTGCGAGTCAACATTCCAATCAATTAAGTACTCTCAGCTGTGAAGCTACCGGACTAGTGCTCAGAGAAGAGAACTCGGAAGCATTTCTTTAAACGACCATAACTTTTGATAGGAACGTGCTAGAGACTTACTTTTTTTTTTTGATAGACTCAGACATTTTTGCTCTACAAGCCTGGGGCCGGATTAAATCATTGCGCGGGCCGCATCCGGCCGCGGGCCGTATGTTTGACACCAGTGGTGTAGAATGTTTAACTGTCTGTCCAGGTGGATCCATAAAGTCCAGATAGAAGTATCAGTGTTCTTATAAATGACATCATAATGTATAATTTAACACACAGATAAAGAGTGTTTAAAGTAGAAACATGTGCTCCTCAGAACACAGGTCTCCACCAGGACGGGTAGCTTAGGTGTACATTGTCATCTTCAAAACAAACCGGACGCACCTATGTTGGTCCTGGGTGATCTCAACCACTGTCCACTAGAAAAATATCTGCCTGGTTTCCAGCAGTATGTGAAATGTGCAACGAGGAAAAGTAACATCCTGGACAAGTGTTTTGGTAACATCAAAGAGGCTTACACGGCCAAAGCTAGGGCCCCACTAGCAAACTCTGATCATAACACTGTCTATCTTGCACCCACATATAAGTCTGTTTTTAAATCTAGCAAGCCGGTCACAAAGACAATACATGTTTGGTCTGATGATGCAGTGGAGGAGCTGAAAGGGTGTTTTCTGTGTACTGATTGGGAGGTTTTCTTTTATGATGCAGATATTAACTTAGCCACAGAAACAATAACCGCTTACATCAGCTTCTGTGTGGAGTCCATACTACCCCAGAAAACGTTCACAAAATACCCAAACAATAAACCCTACATCACAAGGGGAGTAAAGGACTGCATCAGGAGGAAGAAGGCAGCCTTCAGGGCTGGGGACTCTGTAGCCTTAAGGGCTGCAGAGAAAGAACTCTCTAGGCAGCTGAGAGAGTCCAGGAGACAGCATGCAGAGCGTGCTGAGCAGGAGTTGGCAAACTCAAATACCAAAAAACTGTGGGACTCGATCAGGAAAATGACCAACACAGAGTCCACAAAGAAGCCGATGGTTGCTCAGAACGAGAGCTCAAAGGCAAACGAGTTAAATAACTTCTTTCTGAGATTTGAGATTGATTGTGAAAAGGAATGCAATGATGTGATCAACTCTGTACCCTGTAATGTGTTCAATGATAGAATAATTATTGCACCGGATTCTGTTACTAAAGTGTTTAGAGCCTTGCAGACCAGCAAAGCGGCAGGTCCTGATGGGATGGATGCATTTCTTTTAAAAACGTGTGCGGTGGAATTAACGCCTGCATGGCACAGTCTGTTCCAGATGTCAATTGACACACATACAGTGCCTGATATCTGGAAGAAGTCAATTATAGTTCCAGTGCCTAAAAAGCCGTGTCCGTTAGAAAACAACGACTATAGACCAGTAGCATTAACCTCAAACGTGGTGAAATCCCTGGAGAGAATACTCTTAGAAGAGCTCAGAAAAGACACTGAGCCATCATTGGATCCATATCAATTTGCTTATGCGAGAAATCGTGGAACTAGTGACGCAATCTCCACCTTAACTTACCGGGTTTTAAAGCACCTAGAGGGTGATGGAACTTACGCGAGGCTTCTCTTTGTCGACTTTAGCTCTGCTTTTAATTCAATACATCCTGACATTCTCTTAGAGAAGCTAAAAAGTATGAAGGTAAACCCATTCTTGATAAGGTGGTATTTTTCTTTTCTCTCTAAAAGAGAACAACAAGTGCGATTCAACTCTGTGCTCTCTGACAAGGCAGTGAGCAGTACAGGGGCCCCTCAAGGGACAGTTAGTTCATCTCTCTTGTTCACCCTGTATACAAATGATTGTGTCAGCTCACAACCAAATCATTACGTCATTAAGTTCTCTGATGACACTGTTGTTCTTAGTCTACTCAAAAAAGACTGTAGCATAGGTAGCTACACTGATGGAGTAGACAGGTTTTTAGGATGGTGTGACAACCATTACCTACAAATCAATACGAAAAAGACAGAAGAGATTGTTGTGGATCCTAGATCCATAGGTGACCATACCATGATCAGGATACATGGTCATGATATCAAACAGGTCACCTCATATAAGTACCTGGGTGTACAAATTGATGGTGAAATGAGCTGGCACACTCATGTTGAAAATCTTTGTACTAGAATACACCAACGCTTGCACTTTCTTAGAAGACTAAGACTATTTGGAGTAAGTACAAACATAATGCTGATATTCTACAGAGCTAGTATTGAGTCAATTGTGAGATATGGTATCGCCAATTGGTTTGGAAACCTGACGGTTAAGTTTAAATCAGAAATCCTGAGATTGGTAAAGACGGCCGGGAAGATTATGGGGATGTCAACACCTCCCAACACCCCGCAGACCATCTTTGAGCAAGCCACACTAGGGCAGGCAAAGAAAACTGTGTCTGATCCCTCTCATATACTGTACCCTGAGTTCAGGTTACTGCCGTCAGGTAGGAGGTACGAGGCTCCAAAATGGAGATATAATAGATTTAAATACTCCTTTGTACCAATGTCCATTTCACTCCTCAATAACTCTCTTGCTGAGGGGGCAAGGGGAGGGAGGAGAAGACTGTGATTGTCGTATGATGCTGCTAGAACTGCACTAGTTTTGGTACTGTTGTATTTATTCTATTTATATTTATATTCTTTCTATGACTACTTAACTAAGCACTACGTTGGGAGGTGGTATGTAAGCCTGATGAGGTGTAGTCACTACTATTGTACTGTATGTACTGTACCGTATTGTCCTGTATTGTCTTACCTGTTGCTGCAAGTCTGTATGTCCAAGACAAATTTCTCGAACGAGACTAAATAAAGTAACCTTGAACCTTGAGCTTATTGTCTCACAGCCAATCAGACGCTGTGTTCATGGTTCAAAACCAGATCTATAATTTATAGTTCTATAAAACAGATCTATAATTTATAGATCTATAAACCAGATCTATAATTTATAGATCTATAAAGCAGATCTATAATTTATAGTTCTATAAACCAGATCTATAATTTCTACTCCAGTCAATCTGATCCAAACCTGAGAGATGGGTCTTAATCACATGACCATAGAGATATGGTGTACCAATGGACAGAGTCTGTGGGAGAATGATGACAAAATGTGTTTAGTAAATATTGTGTTGATGTGAGACATGAAGCAGCAGAGGTTT
This sequence comes from Benthosema pterotum, assembly GCA_039105355.1. Classification (NCBI taxonomy): domain Eukaryota; kingdom Metazoa; phylum Chordata; class Actinopteri; order Myctophiformes; family Myctophidae; genus Benthosema; species Benthosema pterotum. The sequence goes on from CM076979.1 coordinate 4,936,140, forward strand.
TTACTGATTCATTGTTGTTCTACTTCCTACAGTGTGAATCATGGAGGAGAACACTGGACTAAACCTCAACTCTTACAGCATGTGAGTCTGTCTGTCTGTCTGTCTGTCTGTCTGTCTGTCTGTCTGTCTGTCTGTCTGTCTGTCTGTCTGTCTGTCTGTCTGTCTGTCTGTCTGTCTGTCTGTCATGATACAAGGACCTCCAGAATTATCTATATTTGGCTGTTGACCCACTTCTGAAAATATATTTTCAGGGACCCCCGAGGAACAAAGATTTGAGTTAAAAACATTAGTTGTGGGAGAATATACTGTACATTCAAATATTTGAGCCACATTTTCACAATGTTTCCAACATATCAGTTCTACAAGCTCACACACAACACAGACAAATGGGTTTAATGGTTAACAGTCTGTCTTGTCCTTCGACACCAAATCTGCTAAAATATCAGATCTACAAAGTGAAGTCATCTTCAACATGCACCAACACCACAGAGTCTGTTGAAGAAGGATAGGTCAACGTGCACCAACACCACAGAGTCTGTTGAAGAAGGATAGGTCAACACCAACACCACAGAGTCTGTTGAAGAAGGATAGGTCAACACCAACACCACAGAGTCTATTGAAGAAGGATAGGTCAACATGCACCAACACCACAGTCTGTTGAAGAAGGATAGGTCAACACCAACACCACAGAGTCTGTTGAAGAAGGATAGGTCAACATGCACCAACACCACAGAGTCTATTGAAGAAGGATAGGTCAACATGCACCAACACCACAGAGTCTGTTGAAGAAGGATAGGTCAACATGCACCAACACCACAGAGTCTGTTGAAGAAGGATAGGTCAACACCAACACCACAGAGTCTGTTGAAGAAGGATAGGTCGACATGCACCAACACCACAGAGTCTGTTGAAGAAGGATAGGTCAACACCAACACCACAGAGTCTGTTGAAGAAGGATAGGTCAACACCAACACCACAGAGTCTGTTGAAGAAGGATAGGTCAACACCAACACCACAGAGTCTATTGAAGAAGGATAGGTCAACATGCACCAACACCACAGAGTCTGTTGAAGAAGGATAGGTCAACATGCACCAACACCACAGAGTCTGTTGAAGAAGGATAGGTCAACATGCGCCAACACCACAGAGTCTGTTGAAGAAGGATAGGTCAACACCAACACCACAGAGTCTGTTGAAGAAGGATAGGTCAACACCAACACCACAGAGTCTGTTGAAGAAGGATAGGTCAACACCAACACCACAGAGTCTATTGAAGAAGGATAGGTCAACATGCACCAACACCACAGAGTCTGTTGAAGAAGGATAGGTCAACATGCACCAACACCACAGAGTCTATTGAAGAAGGATAGGTCAACACCACAGAGTCTGTTGAAGAAGGATAGGTTAACACCAACACCACAGAGTCTATTGAAGAAGGATAGGTCAACATGCACCAACACCACAGAGTCTATTGAAGAAGGATAGGTCAACATTCACCAACACCACAGAGTCTATTGAAGAAGGATAGGTCAACACCAACACCACAGAGTCTATTGAAGAAGGATAGGTCAACACCAACACCACAGAGTCTTTTGAAGAAGGATAGGTCAACACCAACACCACAGAGTCTATTGAAGAAGGATAGGTCAACAGCAAGTCTAGCCTTAGGACAAGATATCAGAGAGCCAGCGAAATCCATTCAAGCCCTCGCCCGCGGGCGCGCCCGCTTTCAAAAGCGGGCGCCCGGTTTCACAAAAACGGGCGCCCGTTTTCAAAATCGGGCGCCCGGTTTCAAAAGCGGGCGCCCGGTTTCACAAAAACCCTAACCCTACTCTAACCCTAACCCTAACCCTAACCCTGACCCTAAATATTTAAGGCACCCGTTTGTGAAAACGGGCGCCCGCATTTGTAAACGGGCGCCCGTTTTTGAAAACGGGCACCCGTTCAAAAACGGGCGCCCGTTTCAAGCCGAGGGCTTGAATGGATTTCGCCTCTGCTGAGATATCATGCTGTCTTAATCTCTTATTTAATAATTTAATAAGTGTATTTATTTTGAGTTATTTTTATTTATTTATGTTTAATAATTGGATAGGTTTATTTAATGCATGCTTATGTAATGGAGGCAGCAGGTGGGTTAACAGAGTTCTAGAATTTATTTTTTATCTTTTATTTTTTGATTCTCACATGCTAATGAGTTCTAATGTATTTGAACATTTTTCCAGGACCATAGAAAATGTTGTCCTACAGCAATAGTTACAAGCTCTCAGTGCTCTACCTAGTGGTGCTGTGAGCTTGTAGATCAGATATCTTGAGATATCGCAAATCTTTGAATATTGTGTCACAGTGAACGTTTTTAGCTGAAATGTTTAATGTCTGGAGGTCCTTGGAACTTTTCAGATGGGGGTTGGAGGTACAGATGGTTTTGGGGGTCCCCCCCATCACTGTTAACCCTATCGATATTGTGTGTGTGTGTGTGTGTGTGTGTGTGTGTGTGTGTGTGTGTGTGTGTGTGTGTGTGTGTGTGTGTGTGTGTGTGTGTGTGTGTGTGTGTTGTTTCCTCATCAGATTTCCAGCGTCTCACACTGGACACAAACACAGCAAACAGATTCCTCTCTCTGTCTGAGAACAACATGAAGGTCACACGAGGTCAGGATGATCAGGATCATTCATATCCTGATCATCCTGACAGGTTTGATATAACGGCTCAGGTTCTGAGTTCAGAGAGTCTGGATGAACGCTGCTACAGTGAGGTTCAGTTCAGTGGAAGTGTTAGGATAGGAGTGACTGACAGAGACATCAGTAGGAAAGGAACGGGTGATGACTGTCTGCTAGGATACAATAAACACTCCTGGAGTCTCGGCTGTGAAGAAGGTATTGTTTACATTGTCGTACACAATAGTAAGCTCACTATCCTTCCTATCCGTCCCTCTGGCTCCAACAGAGTAGCAGTTTATGTGGACCGTCCTGCTGGGACTCTGTCCTTCTACAGAGTGTTAGAGGACACTCTGTCTCATCTGTACACCTTCCACACCTCCTTCACTAAACCTCTATATGCTGGGTTTAGTATTGGTCCTGACTCCTCTGTGTCTCTGTGTGAGGACAGACAGGCTGTGAGGATAGACAGACAGGCTGTGAGGACAGACAGACAGGCTGTGAGGACAGACAGGCTGTGAGGACAGAAAAACATTGTGTTGTATCATAGTGTTTAGTTCCAGTGGGGGGGGGGGGGGGGTTGCAGACGTAGGTTTCTATTTTTTATTTTTTATTTTTATTTTTTTGTAAATATTCAAATTTTCCTCATGAGATGGTTATTGTTTTATTATGAGAAAAAATGGAGCATTCTGGTTCATGTTTTGGGGGTCTACAGATGACATTCGTGGTAATTTAATGAATTTTATGACCTTTTAAATCACCTCAAAGAAAGAGGCAGATATTGTGGTAAAGTTTGGATCTACAAGATCACAACACCATTATTACAACAGTATTCATGTGTGGAACTTTAAGTAAATTTAACACAAACTAAATTCCAATGGATAGGACATTTTTACTGGAATATTCTATAGTTTTATTGATCATGGACAAATTGAACATCATAGATTACTCCAACTTGAATCTGTCATGTATATTTACTAATATCTTCAATCAGATGTAACCAATGCTGTTGTTTACATTGTGATAAAGTTACATTAATTAATACAATTCTGTTAATGAATAAAACATTCAAATAAATCAAAGCATTTTCCAGTGAGTTTTCCTCTGTGTGTGATCAGATATAATCTCTATGAAGGTAAATGACAGCATATAATCTGTCAGATTAATCTCAGGTGTTAATCCCAACACACACACAGGGAGATCCTTCTGCGACCTCCACCTATAGGTCACGACTGGGACGGATGATCATTCAGTCACGACCGTTTTATAGGTCAGGAACCCTGGAGACTGTTTTATAGGTCAGGAACCCTGGAGACTGTTTTATAGGTCAGGAACCCTGGAGACTGTTTTATAGGTCAGGAACTCTGGAGACCGTTTTACAAACGGTCAACATTTATACCAAACAACCGTTTGTGAAACAGTTGCGACCTTATTACTAAGGCTGTTGAAAATAATCAGTTAATTAGTTAAATTAAATTTGTTGATTAATCTGATTAAAGATTTTAACGCAATTAACTCATGCACACTGACTCAACACACTGAGCATTTTCTCATTGAGAAAAAAAAATGTAGATCAAGGTTTTACGGAGACATATAGCGGTGTGTCTTTACAAGCGACACACAGAGATCAAGATCTACAAGCATTGGAGGCTTGTAGATCACTTATTTTGTTAATTATTTAAGAAATAAACATGTTTTTTCCCCCAGATTCTTTTTCTTTTTTAAATGTTCAATTCCTGTAAAGGAAAACAGGCATATTTTGGACATAGTTTAAATAGTGGTTAATCATGATTAAAGCTGTGAAGCTGTGATTAATTTTATTAATTCAACATCCCTGCTTTTTACCAAATGTTTGGTAAAAAGTTTGTGGAACAGTCGCAACCTTTTTTTTCATCGGTCGCAACTAAACCTAACCTTAGCTTTAACCTCAGTAAAAACCTTTTTAAAACGGTTGTGACCACTTTAGGAATGTTGTGACCGATTCAGAAAAAGGTGAATTTGGGGGGCGCCATTTTACAACACAACCTAACACACAGTTGGTGGAGATGGTGCTTTAACAACATGGGTTTATAAACACAAACTGGTACGCTCCAAGTTCACAACAAACAATTCTCCTGAATGCAGACATTAGGATGGAAAGATTCCTTTCATTATCCTGCATTTGTGCTCTGAAAAGGACAGTTGTTTTACAAACAGGAAAATAATAAGTCATTATCCATCAGGGTTCTATACCTGCTCCTCTTGTTTTTAATAATAATAAGTCATTATCCATCAGGGTTCTATACCTGCTCCTGTTGTTTTTAATAATAATAAGTCATTATCCATCAGGGTTCTATACCTGCTCCTCTTGTTTTTAATAATAATAAGTCATTATCCATCAGGGTTCTATACCTGCTCCTCTTGTTTTTAATAATAATAAGTCATTATCCATCAGGGTTCTATACCTGCTCCTCTTGTTTTTAATAATAATAAGTCATTATCCATCAGGGTTCTATACCCAGTGTTGGGAAATTTCTCTTTTTTTCTGAAATAGTTCAGTTTATAGTTCATACACTTAAAAACGAACTAGTTCCGTTCATAGATCATTGTTGAACTTTTAGAACTAAAGTTCATGGTTCCAAAAAAAGAACTATTATAGTTCTTTTTCGTTCTTTTTTCCCTCCCTATTTTTTTGTTAAAAATTTGCAGCCCATAGCCATATACAACTGAAGATGTCCTTAATTGATCCTCTTTATTATGGGTCAATCTTTCAAAGTCAAAGTTTTTGTTTTTATTACGAAGGCGCCCAGTTCAGTCCAGCCCTCTGCATCTCTGTGTGCTGAAAATAGAGCAGAAAATATCAGCAGAAATAGAGATCAACAAGCTCAAAGTGCGTCACTGAGTTTGTAGATCTGCTCTATTTTCAGCTCATTCTAGTCTCACTCTTGAACAGGGCTCAATGCTTAGCATTTTTCCAAGTAGGCTACTATTTTACAATATCAATATATTAACATAGCCAGGTCGACTGAAAGCCCGACCACCAATTATGCAAATGCAAATGAGCCCGGGCCGTCGCGGGTATTGTTTCGGTCGGGTATCCCAATCCCAACTCTATACAATAGCCCATATTGTTATATTAATGACAATGTGAAAGGGTCCCCCAAACCTTAAGGCCGCCCCTGCGTGTAGTAGCCTAATTGTAGCCTACCGGTAAATAAAAATGAAAACGATCCGACGGCAAATCAGTCAATGATGATAAGAATACACAAGTGTTTGTGCGTCTGAGCGCGCACGTGCATGGTGCGTTATTTATGATTAATCACGGGATAGCGGCACACGTGCGTGACGCAAAAGGTTGCTGCGCAGACAGTATATGATTTAAATACACGCATAGCACAGGAAGGTGAACAGCTTTAGTAGCTCATTCAACGTGTTGGAGAGAAGCGTCCTTCCTTGGTGCTGTGTTGGCTGTCTGATGCTGTGCGCTCTGTGTGCGCTGCTGACAGGGAGGGGCGGGGCGGTGGGCAAGGAGAACAGATCTTCAAGCTAAGGATGCCTCGAGCCACAACACGTTGATAGCTTGTATATCTGCTCTATTTTAGCCAGCAACACCGCCGTACTACAGTCATAAATTTAGGTATAGATCTGCAACTTTTGAGTCACAAATGCGAGCCAGTCGAGCCCTGCTCTTGAACAAAATAGAACGCAAGAATGTGGCGTTCACTCACGCCAGAAAAGAACGAGTTCGCACCGCCGTTCTTCAAGCAGATATAGCGTCCGTTCCGTTCAAGTTCCTTAAAAATATGAACGGTTCAAAGAACTTTCGTTCTTTGAACGCGTTCGGGTACAACTCTGTCTATACCTGCTCCTCTTGTTTTTAATAATAATAAGTCATTATCCATCAGGGTTCTATACCTGCTCCTCTTGTTTTTAATAATAATAAGTCATTATCCATCAGGGTTCTATACCTGCTCCTCTTGTTTTTAATAATAATAAGTCATTATCCATCAGGGTTCTATACCTGCTCCTCTTGTTTTTAATAATAAGTCATTATCCATCAGGGTTCTATACCTGCTCCTCTTGTTTTTAATAATAATAAGTCATTATCCATCAGGGTTCTATACCTGCTCCTCTTGTTTTTAATAATAATAAGTCATTATCCATCAGGGTTCTATACCTGCTCCTCTTGTTTTTAATAATAATAAGTCATTATCCATCAGGGTTCTATAGGCCTACCTGCTCCTCTTGTTTTTAATAATAATAAGTCATTATCCATCAGGGTTCTATACCTGCTCCTCTTGTTTTTAATAATAATAAGTCATTATCCATCAGGGTTCTATACCTGCTCCTTTTGTTTTTAAAGGTAGGGGAAGTGATTTGAAATTCATGGTGTAGTACCAGCCTGGTGCACTAGGGGCCCCCAAAAGTAGCTACACTATGTGAACCTGCTGCTCTCTCCTGATTGGAGGAGAATTGGTGGCAACCTGGGGAACTTTTATTAGCTCCTCTGCTAACGTGGGGGAGGGGGAAACTCCATATGTGGTTTCCACACCTTATAATAGAGCATTTTAACAGAAAAAAAAAATTGGGGTGATATCTGACAAAAGTGAAATCACTTCCCCTACCTTTAATAATAATAAGTCATTATCCATCAGGGTTCTATACCTGCTCCTCTTGTTTTTAATAATAATAAGTCATTATCCATCAGGGTTCTAAACCTGCTCCTCTTGTTTTTAACCAGATGCAACCTGTAAACTTGGAGATCTGCTGTTTTGTCAGAATAGGACTAAAATAAACATCTCTCACAATTTCTCTATGAAACCATAGCTGGTTGGAAGGGCAAGTACAAGCTGACCAACCTCTTTATTCTCTATGAAACCATAGCTGGTTGGAAGGGCAAGTACAAGCTGACCAACCTCTTTATTCTCTATGAAACCATAGCTGGTTGGAAGGGCAAGTACAAGCTGACCAACCTCTTTGTTCTCTATGAAACCATAGCTGGTTGGAAGGGCAAGTACAAGCTGACCAACCTCTTTGTTCTCTATGAAACCATAGCTGGTTGGAAGGGCAAGTACAAGCTGACCAACCTCTTTGAGACCAAAACACAGTTTTACCAAAGACATTTTATTTGTTAAAAACCACTAATGTTTTGAAGACATGAACTGAAAGCTAAAGCAACAATCCAGTGTATGAGGACAATCCAACATGTTCTCTATCAACAGGTTTATTTAGACAATCCAACATGTTCTCTATCAACAGGTTTATTTCTAACATCTTTCAGTTCATCACACTGACTGTATGTGAGTCTATCACAGCCTAGTGGACTTCCAGCATGTCAGTAGCGTGTGCCTCTAGGGCTGGATGTGATGATGATTTACTGTACCTGAATGCATGAGAGGGTGCTGCTGGGTTTGCCCTCCAGGCGCAGGGATTTGAACTAGCGGTGCACAATTCATAGAAAAACACATCGAGATCTACATTCACACGGTCTGTACAAGATCTCATTTTGATAAAACAACAATAAAATGATAAATATGTTCTTTTTTCACACTTTTAGAGCACATCTGTGGTCATTATCTTACCATACCCAACAATACATGCCAAAAATGTGAACTTTTTCCACTTTATTTGTATTTTTCTATGAAAAGTCCATAAAATGTAAAAGGTTGTGTGTGATGATGTCTAGAGATCTGTAGGATAAAAGACAATAGAAATTAAAGAACAACTTTGGTATTTTCAACTCTAGTTTATGTTGTAGCTCAGTGTTTTACAACCTTTTTGATACCAGGGACCACTATTTATTCAGCATTTGAGCCACGGAGGACCACCATTTGAGGACATATTTAGCCCCACAGACCCCAAAACTAAAGATTTCTTTTGTCCACAATTCCAGGCTGGATTTGGGAAACAAAACAGTCCAACATACAGATCATAAATGACCATTAATCTTCTACATTCTCTAGTTGTGTAGACTTGGGATAATTCACATGATGAATATTTTAACTCTTGAGAGTGTAAACATGAAACCAAATGGACCCGCAAGGGTCCATTTGGTTTCATGTTTACGCTCTCAAAGAGTTACATCTGGTTAACCAACTTTCCATCATTTAGCCTGGGGACCACCTGGAACCCTCCCAAGACCACTGGTGGTCCCTGGACCACTGGTTGAAAACCACTGGTGGTCCCTGGACCACTGGTTGAAAACCACTGGTGGTCCCTGGACCACTGGTTGAAAACCACTGCCTCAGTTGATTCCTGCTCTGCTGCTGAGGTGAGTCTGAAAACATTCAAGTCATTATAAACTGCCAACAATTCCAGTAGGGCCGAGATCTAAAAGTGGTATATGGTATACCGCTAGTGCCTCAGCGGCATATACCGGTGGCCCAGCGGCATATACCGGTGGATCAGCGGCATATACCGGTGGCTCAGCGGCATATGCCGGTTCTAGAGTGGTATACCGCTCCGAAAAGTGGTATATGGTATACCGCTAGTGCCTCAGCGGCATATACCGGTGGCCCAGCGGCATATGCCGGTGGTTCAGCGGCATATGCCGGTTCTAGAGTGGTATACCGCTCGTGTTCCACCGGTACATACCATTTCCCAACGGCAAATGCCACTCGTTTTCACCTGCACATAACACCCCTGTGTTGTGGCACGGTGTTTCGGGACATTGAGGGGTCAGAAACTGAGCGCTCTGAACATGCGCTGGAAATCCACTATCAGCTGCGACGTGCTTGCGGTTAGGGTTAGGGGTAGGTTTAGAGAAGGGTGTAGCAATGTTTGTAGCAAAACCCTAGCCCCCTCCAACCGTAACCCTAATCCTAAACATCCGACCCTCAACCAGGAGGTTAGGTTGAGGGTCGGATGTTTAGGATTAGGGTTACGGTTGGAGGGATTGGAGGGATTCATAACCGGCATATGCCGCTGAGCCACCGGTATATGCCGCTGGGCCACCGGTATATGCCGCTGAGGCACTAGCGGTATACCATATACCACTTTTCGATCTCGGTGTCACTGCCAACAATTCTAACTTGTTTTAATTCAATGTTCTTGCTGCTATGATGCACTGATATGGTAAACTCCATATGGAACACAGTGTTTTGGTTTCATTATTTTATTTACATTTCATATAAAGAAAAGAAACAGAACATGTAATTCGACACATTCTGCTGTTATTGGACAAAACAAAACAAAACAACAGTTGATTTTCTGCTCTGATGCTGAACCAAACACAGTGGATATTACTGATGATGTGGATTTGATATATATCAATGCAACACCTGGACAACAGATCTATCAATCCAGAGGCTGTTATATCCATATGGTAATAAATGTGATGAATTATGTGGTGATCAGTGTTAACAAACATAACTCTGTTTAATGTTTACACATTATAATACACTTCCTTCCCAGAGCCTTGTTAGGATGTTTAGACATTTGACTTTAATTTAAAGAGTGTTTTATTGTACTGTATATGAACAATCATAATGTGTATGTAAGGTGGTGTTGTATGTCTGCCAGTAGATGGCGTAGTTTGACTGTGTTAGGCAGTAGGTTTGCTGCTGTGTTTTTCCTCTTTTGACCCTCTGCAGCCACTGTAGGATCAGTTTCCTTTGTTTTGACCCAAAAGGTAAGGAGGGATATTTCTGTACTGTAGAAATCAGTGGTTTTCAACCAGTGGTCCTTGAGAGAGTTCCAGGTGGTCCTCAGGCTAAATGATGGACAGTTGGTTAACCAGAGTTAAAATATCCATCATGTGAATCAGCCCAAGTCTACACAACTAGAGAATGTAGAAGATTAATGGTCATTTTGATCTGTATGTTGGACTGTTTGGTTTCCCCAAATCCAGCCTGGAATTGTGGACAAAAGCAAAATAAATCTTTAGTTTTGGGGTCTGTGGGGCTAAAATGTCCTCAAATGGTGGTCCGTGGCTCAAATGCTGAATAAATAGTGGTCCCTGGTGTCAAAAAGGTTGAAAACCACTGGTATAAATGAAAAGAATGTAAACTAGTTGTATCACAGACTGAGTTTGTTGTTGCTGTTTGTTCTGTGTTCACTGTTGAAGATCACTATTAGTGTTGTGTCTAACTTGTTAAGAGACAGCCTGAATATGCTGTGGATTGAGATGAATGGATCATTAAAGGGGAACTACACCCATTTTCAACATTCTAATATGTCATTAGTATACCCTAGAGGTGTTGGGTGGACATGATGAAAAAAAAAAGTTCCCCCCATTCTGTGTTCCCAAGAAATGGAGGTCTGAAGAAAACCACTAACATGGTGAAACATCTTGATGACATCATCAAGATGTATTTTCACCATGTTAATGGATTTCTTTAGACGCTTCTTTTTTCTGTGAGCGTACAAATGGAACCAAATGAACCCGTTAGGGTTCATTTGGTTCCATTTGTACGCTCTCAGAAAAAAATGTTGAAAATGGGTGGAATTCCCCTTTAAGTACTGATTCAGTTTCCTTTTTTGTCCCAAAAGATTAAATTGCAATTAATCAAAGATTAACTAGGGCCAATCATGCGATTAATGGCGATTAAACATTTTAATTGACTGACAGTTCTAATGGCCTCTATATTGTGATCCATCTATTGTGCAGATTGCCAGTAATATCCACCACTAGTGCATACAGTATATCTGTATATGGTCATTATTTTGAATAAACGTATAATGGTGCCTCCAGTGACTGATAGATATTGTATTATTGCTCTGTTTTCTACAGTATAGACAGAATAAAGTCATCTGAGCTTCCTGTTTGTCCAGCTTTCACATTGACAGAGATTGGTTCATCTCTGTCATTCCCTGGATAAAACAATCACACTTGTGTGAAGTGAGTGACTTGTTTTAATTCAATGTTCTTGCTGCTATGATGCACTGATATGGTAAACTCCATATGGAACACAGTGTTTTGGTTTCATTATTTTATTTACATTTCATATAAAGAAAAGAAACAGAACATGTAATTAGACACATTCTGCTGTTATTGGACAAAACAAAACAAAACAACAGTTGATTTTCTGCTCTGATGCTGAACCAAACACAGTGGATATTACTGATGATGTGGATTTGATATATATCAATGCAACACCTGGACAACAGATCTATCAATCCAGAGGCTGTTATATCCATATGGTAATAAATGTGATGAATTATGTGGTGATCAGTGTTAACAAACATAACTCTGTTTAATGTTATCAAAGCTCCACTTACACATTATAATACACTTCCTTCCCAGAGCCTTGTTAGGATGTTTAGACATTTGACTTTAATTTAAAGATCTCTGTGAGCCTGAGAGTGTTTTATTGTATATGGTCATTATTCTGATGAACATATAATCAATATATTGATATATATCATATAATGGCCTCTATATGGTGATCCAACATATCTATGGTGAGATTCCAATCAATCTCCACCACTAGTGGATCTGCAGTGTGTCTCCAGTCATGCAGACATTTTGTTTTCAGGTCTGTGTGAACCTACAAGTGTATGTGCACAATTGTATTATTTTTATTTTATGGTTTTGTGATGAAAAAAGGCCAATTCCAATTGTATTCTGTGTTCTAAGTATAGTAGAAGTAGTTAGTGAATCACGCCACAAGGGGGAGCAGTGTATTGAGCATGGTTTGTACATAGTGGTACTATATGGACCATAGTGGTACTATATGGACCATAGTGGTACTATATGGACCATAGTGGTACTATATGGACCATAGTGGTACTATATGGACCATAGTGGTACTATATGGACCATAGTGGTACTATATGGACCATAGTGGTACTATATGGACCATAGTGGTACTATATGGACTATAGTGGTACTATATGGACCATAGTGGTACTATATGGACCATAGTGGTACTATATGGACCATAGTGGTACTATATGGACCATGGAGCTTTGCAGTCTGCTTGAAAAACACAACGCAATTCTCCTGTCTATATTTCCCTGTACTTTATAGGTTAGTAAAAAGTGCACAATCATCACAACTTATATCAAAGGACTTGATATAAACCTTTCTTCTCTTGTTTGGTCTAAGAATTCTACAGAAACATGGCGTTTTGATGTTGTTTTGGAGTGAATGACTGACTCATTCTAAAATGGAGGCCTTGTTTATTTTCTCCCTGACATAGTGTGTTTTTACCATCACAGTCAGTGTTGCCAACTGCCAAAATCCAAAATGCACTAGTGGCACTTCCAAAATGCACTAGAATGCGCTAGATGCTCGCCTGGAAGGGAATATGACCATTAAATGACCATTAATCTTCTACATTCTCTAGTTGTGTAGACTTGGGCTAATTCACATGATGAATATTTTAACTCTTGAGAGCGTAAAAATGAAACCAAATGGACCCGCAAGGGTCCATTTGGTTTCATTTATACGCTCTCTCCCACTGGTTGAAAACCACTGTCATAGGAGGAGAAATGGTGAAAAATGAGGGTTTTATCTCTGGCGCCTGTCAATCAATTTCCCCCCAACTCACCAGCCAAAAAACACTAGATTTTCCGCCAGGAGTTTTTCACTAATTTTGGCGCTAGGGGGGTCTGAACAAGCGCTAAATATAGCGACAAATGCGCCAAGTTGGCAACACTGATCACAGTTAGCATAGGGTTTGCTATGATACTGTAAATATGTTTTGTGGTATTTTGAGAACTATTCTTATTGATTCTTTTATTTGTACTCTTTATAAAAAACGTTCTGTATGCAGAAAGACTGTGACTAAAACGTAAACAATACAAGGTTTAAAACAGTATTACATTATTTACTGCTATAGTAAAGTACACAGACTGATTATTACAAACGTGAGTTTAAAGCACAAGTACAAATCAGGGGTTGACACTAAGGCCTCCCAGGCACTTGCCCATCAGGCAAGTGCAAGTTAGATTCTACTTGCCCTCAGGTCATGGTCACTTGCCCTCCAAAATATATCGTAAATTGTATGAAGGTTACTTTCTACTTGGGTGCTTTAAATATTTCCTTTTGCAGTTGAAGACTGTTTTGTTTAAGTCACAATCATCTACAATAAAATATTCAACTTGTAAATCAGTGGTTCCCATAGTGGTTACGGACTCAGGGGTCCATGCAAAATGAGAGTTTGGGACCAAATTATTTATATATTTTTTACATAAGCCTAATGTAAAAAATGCACCTGTCCCCTCGCACAGCATTTTTGTGTTTTGTCGTCTCAGTGAGCTCGTAGATCGGTGGATCCCTTATTTGCTATGGACACATACGTCCCAGCTTTACAGACAGTACACTCAGCTGCGGATGCATCACGATGAAAACAGGGGTACGCGCTGCTGCTCCAACAAGCGCGACAGAAGCACACGATGTATGTGTGTGAATGAATGAAATGAATGAATGAAATTTTTATTAACAGAGATGAGAGTTACAGTACAAGTCAAGTACACACTGCTACAAAACTGATAACAGCTTGGAGAATTACAGTACAATTCAAGTACAACTACATCAAATCTGAAAAACTGATTGGACACACTAGTTAAGCATACACTTGTTTACAATAGTGGCCAACTTGTTCATTTCATTGAGGCATTCAAATACCGTACATACAAAACAACTACTTCAGTAAAATCAGAAGCAGCAAATCATGGGGGCAAAATCATAGTGGGGGTAAAAAAGGGAAAAGAGAAATGTACAATGAGGAGAGGCGGGGTGGGTGGGGGGATTTTATATACATTTTAGTTTTACAGAGGCCAGTTTAGAATTGCAGCCATCTGTAGGTGCCCTTTGAGAGCGGTTTTGAAGGAGTCAAGGGATTCACATGCCTTTATGACTGTTGGTAGGGCATTCCACATTTTGGTGGCATATGAGCGGAAGGAATTAAGTCCCTTGTTTGTGCCAAATCTGGGTTGGACATGGTTAGTAGCACTCCCTCTGGTGTTGTGGGAGTGTACCTCATTGACATTAAGGAAGTATTTGGATAGGTACAAGGGTATTTTGGTAGAGTATCGTATCTTGTGGACCAAGCCCATTGCGAGATGTTGTACTCTGTCATCAACCCTAAGCCAACCCAAACTGTCGAAGTGGGCAGGGGTGAGGTGGGTTCGGGGTGTGAGGCCAAGTAACAGTCTGACAAGTTTGTTTTGGGAGGTCTGTAGCTTTGTTTTTAAGGTTTTTGAGGTGCTGTGGTACCAAGAGGTGCAGGCATAGTCAAAGTAACCTTGTACCAGGGCTCCAGTTATGGTCTTCAGAGTGTCTTTGTTGACCAGTGAGGAGATCCTGTATAGGAATCTAGTTCTTTGGTTGACCTTTTTGATTACGTTGGTGGCCATTTTATCACCGGAAAGATTTGCCTCCAGGATGGAACCCAGGTAGGTAATTTCTTCTTTCCGGGTGATAATGTTGTCCCCCACTTTGACAGTGAAGCCATTTGCCTTACTGAGCTTAGCATTTGTACCAAAGAGTATGGATTCGGTTTTACCAAGGTGTAGTGATAGTTTGTTATCGGCGAGCCAGGTGCAGATTCTACTGAGTTCGGAGCTGAGGACTTTTTCGACCTGCTGTTTGTCCTTGTGCGAGACCAGCAGTGCTGAGTCATCGGCAAACAAGAACAATTTGCAGTCACAGGCTGATGTCATGTCGTTCACATATAGAAGGAACAGTAGAGGCCCTAGTATGCTCCCTTGTGGAACACCACAGCTCACAGGGAGAGGAGGGGACAGAGCTCCATCCACCTCCACCATCTGTTCTCTCCCCTCAAGGTAGGACTGCATCCAGCTCACTGATATGCTATCGAAACCAATTGCTCTCAGTTTGTTAAGCAGTATGGAGTGGTTCACGGTGTCAAAGGCCTTTTGGAGGTCCAGCATGACCATGCCGCAGTATTTGCCATCATCCACTTCCTGCCTGATGTGGTCACTCAAGTAGAGGAGGCATGTGTCAGTGGAGTGGGATGTTCTAAAGCCAGATTGAAATTCGTACATTAGTTTTTTTGAGGCCTGGTACTTCTCCACCTGTTCGTACACTATTTTCTCCATCACTTTCGAGATGGAGGTTAGAATAGAGATCGGGCGGTAGTTACCGGGGTCTAATTTGCTCCCTTTCTTGTGCAAGGCGGTTACTTTGGCCAGTTTGAAATCTTGGGGGACCTGTCCTTGTTTGATGGAGAGGTTGACTATGTGTGTGATGATTGGAGCTATAGAGCTGGCTGAGTCACTAAGGAATTTGGAGGGAATATTGTCGTGCCCCGTGGCCTTGTGGGGTTGGAGGGCACTCAGTTTTTTGAACACCACCTCCGTTGTTACCATTTCCAGTTTAAACTCATCTTTGCAAACACCTAGGTTTTTGTAGAAGGTCATGATATGTTCTACACCAAAACGCCCAGAGTGGGGGGGCAGTTTGCTAACCAGTGTTGTTGCTATGTTTGTAAAGAATGAGTTTAAGTTGTTGGCTACATCAAGTTTGTCAGTGATGAGGGTTTCATCACATTTGATGTTTATGTTGGAAACTTTGGTTTTTAGTTTCTGACTGCAGCCTAGATGGTTGTTAAATAGCTTCCAGAGCTCCCGTGGGTTGTGTGTTGTTCTCCTCTGCTTTGTCGTTGATGTAATTACATTTAGCAGATTTGATCAAGGCAGTTACGGTATTCCTTAATTTGTTTCTTTGTGTTTTTAGAGTGGCTAGTTTGGTTTGTAGATGCTTGCCGTTGGGTCGCTCGGCTAGTTTGGACTTGCATTTGAGAAGTTCAGAGCACTTTTTGTCTCTGGCTTTCATCGCAGTCAGAATGTCAGGATTCATCCATGGCTCTGAGCGGGTTTTCACCCTGATGGTTCTGAGAGGAGCCATGCGGTTAAGAACCGATAAGAATTTGTTTTTGAAACGTAGCCAAGCTTCGCCGACTTGTGAACAAGCATACACATCGGACCAATCCACAGTCTCAAGTTCTTGGTTGAGAACCTCGCTAGAGTAGTTTTTGAGGTTTCTGGATATGACTGTTTTGAGGCAGCCAATCTTTTGTTTTTGTATTTTGCGGGTACAAAAAATCATAAAATGATCGCTGAGTCCGCATACAATAACACCATTATTTGAGATTCTGGATTTGTCCGTGGACAGAATGAGGTCAATGACAGTTTGGGTAGAATCACATACTCTAGTGGGTTTGGTAATTAGCTGGTTGAAGCTGAGTTGAAGCTGAGTAAGTCACAAACGTGTAACGACGCATGGACGGACCAAACCATTATGCGCGAAGGAGGGGGGGGGGGGGGGGGGGGGGGGGGGGGGACATATCGAGAACTACTCAAACTATATAAACGAACGATTTATCAAAAAAAAAAAAAAAAAAAAAAACCCGGACAGGCCAGACGTGGCTCAAAAGGAGGACATGTTCGGGGAAAAGAGGGACGTATGGTCACCCTATGTATGCAGAAAGACTGTGACTAAAACGTAAACAATATATGGTTTAAAACGGTATTACATTATTTACTGATATAATAGAGTACACAGACTGATTATTACAAACGTGAGTTTAAAGCACAAGTACAGCTACAGTATTTTGGTGACCAATATGTAAATGTATATTCTATAGTGACAGATGATTGTGAACATGATTATTGACGTTTATGAGAACATGATTATTTGTGACTCATGAATACATGATTATTGATTGCTATTGAATACTAACATAATTGAATTTAAAGAGAAAAAAGAGAAAGACATTAAGATTTCTCGTTCTGTTAATAGAGACAGCTTTGCAGCTTGCTTGAAGAACACAACACAATTCTCCTGTCTATATTTCCCTGTACATTACAGGCCTGTAATATCTGCTCTGGTGGAGCTGATGCCCCTTGCAACCCGACTACGGATAAGTTGTAATGTGCTCACAGCCTCAGACCACTATTCCAAGACGCACACACACTATGTAAATCCCGCCCACTTTCCAAAGTGGAGTTCCGAGAGTCACAGTTCCGAGTTTCAGACATTTCGGATGATGTCACTTATCAACTTTCCGATGCAACTTTCCGAAAAGTTCGGAAGTTGAAGAGAGTATGGACAGGCCTTTACTGTGCATATAGTCATCTACGGGGCTAAACAGTATGAGTCCCTAAATTTGTGCTGTCCTGTTAAAATAAAAGAGAGAAAAAATCATAACTGGCCTCCCTGAACAAACAGACTTGTATGGCAAAAAATGCATCATACAACACCCATTGATTAATAATGTTCTAGTTATGGATATTATAGTTTTTGTCCTTGTAATCATCAGCATCATCATCAGCAGCAGTTGAAATGTTACTCCACAGTTACTCTGATCTTTCCTGGTATTATCTTCAGAGGGAGAGAATGACCAGTGGAAATGCATGGAAACCATGTGCCAAAGGAACGCATGCTGTGGATGTGTGTGTTGGTATCAGGATCAGAGAATGATAGTTGTCCTTTGTTCAAGTCCATCTGGACACTGATCCTCTGAGGTTTCTGCTTCAATGACAGAGGAGTGACTGAGTGACTGAGGAAGAAGGAGGAGCGCGCTGAGTATTCACCTTTAGAAGATGTCATTAGCCTGCATTTACCCCCTTGATGACCCTTCCTCTGAAAAGACCTTGGTAACACACCCACTTCCCATTCTGTATTGTCTCCAACCTCAACATCCCAGCTGTGAGTCCCTGAGCTAAAGCCCTCAAACCCAGGATGTAGTTGTAGAAGTCAAACCTCTCAGTGTTTTCAGGAAGCTGTTGTCTCTGTCCATGTCTCACACTGGTCAGATCATCAGACAGTTTGAGACATGGATGTGCAGTGTTAGGGTCCAGAATGACAGGAGTGTAAGAGACAATGTCCTTCATCTTGTCCCAGACTCTGAAGCTCAGGTTGCCCAGGTGTTTGGCCACGTCTATCAGTGCTCCTGAGACCGGCTGTGGGTCCTGCAGTGTGAGCTGGACTCTCTCCATGGTGGTCTTGTAGTTCTGCAGGAATGTGATGTGTTCTGCTTTCAGCTGCTCCTCTATGGCTGTGATCTTGTTTGAAATGGTTGATATGTCTCTGTTCAGACCTTCCATCTTCATTTTCATCATCTGACCTTTTTGCTGCTCTTCCTCCCTCAGTTTGGTGATCCTGGCCTCCTCTTCATCATGTAGAAACTGATGAAGCTTCTTGAACTGTTCCTTCATCTGCGTCTCTGTGTGTCGGGTCTGGACCTTCATGTGTTCTGCTGTTTGGTCGCAGTTTGTTTTCACTTTATTGAAGAGCTCTAGTTTCTCCTGTAAAGGCTTCAGTAATTTCTGGGCTTCCTCCTTGAGATCCAGAGCAGCCTCATCGACGGGTCTGAAACTGTGTTTGATGTGTTTTTTAGAATCTCGACACACAAGACATGCTGGCTGTTGACATTCCAGACAGAACAGTTTGAGTTTCTCATCATGGAGACTGCAGAGACCCTCAACCTCAGACCCTGTCGATGCTTCCTGCTGTCTCTCCTGTACGAAGGTCTCACACAGGGTCTTCAGAGCCAGGTTTATGGGTAGATCTTTTGAGTGTCTCTTCTTACAAACCGGACACTCATATTTCTTCTCTCTCCAGCAGTCCTGCAGACAGTCTGTACAGAAGCTGTGGCTACACAGCAGCAGAACAGGATCTTTATAGACGTTGTGACACACAGGACAGGAAAGATCCTCTTCTGAGAAAGACACCTTGGAAGACATTTTGTTTTTTCACTGAAGTTAATAAACACTTTAATTTAGCTGTGAATCGTTGCTCTTGGCTATAGGTCCATTCATCAGCATGTTGTTCCAGTCCTTCCCTGTGCTGTGTACAGTCTGTCTGCTACACACTAGTGTGTTTGATCTGAAGTTTAATGTTGTCACCTGAGTGTTGACACCCACACACCCACACACCCACACCCACACCCACACACACCCACACACACACACACACACACACACACACACACACACACACACACACACACACACACACACACACACACACACACATTCAGTGGAATTTGACCATTCGAAGTGCTTTACTTTACACCAATTAAATCATTGACGACCATTCTACAGGTGGTGCAACAGAAACGGCACATGCCAGTCACCTGTTTTATTCTGGATGTGTGCAGGACCAAAGGCTATGAATCCTGGATCAGTGTAGTCCAGGTGTAGGAAACCTCAGACATTGGGAGGGCGATCACTGGTGTACTAGAGAGAGAATGTTAATGGTACGGGCAGAGTTGTACCCGAACGCGTTCAAAGAACGAAAGTTCTTTGAACCGTTCGTATTTTTAAGGAACTTGAACGGAACGGACCCTATATCTGCTTGAAGAACGGCGGTGTGAACTCGTTCATTTCTGGCGTGAGTGAACGCCACTTTTCCTGCGTTCGATTTCGTTCAAGAGCAGTAATATAAATTTAGTTCTATACCTAAATTTATATGACTGTAATACGGCGGTGTTGTTCGCGAAATAGAGCAGATATACAAGCTATCAAGATGTTGAGGCTCGAGGCATCCTTAGCTTGAAGATCTGTTCTCCCTGCCCACCGCCCCGCCCTCCCTCTGCTCTGTCAGTAGCGTACAGCATCAGACAGCCAACACACAGCACCAAGGAAGGACGCTTCTCTCCAACACGTTGAATGAGCTACTAATCTGTTCATGTTGGTAAAATGTATAATCTTCCTGCGCTGTGCGTGTATTTGAATCATATAGCCTACTGTCTGCAGCAACCTTTTGCCTCACGCATGTGTGCCGCTGCTATCCCGTGATTAATCATAAATAACGCACCATGCACGTGCACGCTCGGACGCACAAACACTTGTGCATCATCATTGACTGATTTGCCATCGGGCGTTTTCATTTTTATTTACCGGTAGGCAGTGTTGGGCAGTAACTAATTTTTAGATTACATATTACTGTAATATTATTACTTTTGCTCCAAAAAGTAAAGTAACGAGATTACTCTGCAAAAATGGGTAATAAGTAACGCATTACTTTACAAGTAACGCCAAGTTACTTTTTTAAAATGAGCTTGTTGTTGCATGCAAAAATAGAACAGATGTACAAGCTATTGACAGGTACTGTAACAACAGAGATGTGCAGTAGATTGTAGATCCAGTCCACACGTTGCATCCTGCGCAGTTATGTACACTACAAATCGCTTGCTGCTTTATTGTGTAATAAACGGATTATGTTGTACTTCTCTATTTTTTCAAAAGCGGTGTTGAGAACTTGGGAAAGTAATAACGTAATATGTAATATATTACTCTTCAAATCCAGTAATAAGTAAAGTAATGATATTACTTTGTCTAAGGGGTAACGAGTAAAGTAAAGAAGTTACTTTCCTAAGTAATATAGACCAACACTGATGCCCGGTAGGCTACAATTAGCCTGCTACAAGCAGGGGCGGCCTTAAGGTTTGTATAGAGTTGGGATACCCGACCGAAACAATACCCGCGACGGCCCGGTCTCATTTGCATTAATTAATTGGTGGTCGGGGTTTCAGTCGACCTGGCTATGTGAATATATTGATATTGTAAAATAGTAGCCTTCTTGGAAAAATGCTAAGCATTGAGCCCTGTTCAAGAGTGAGACTAGAATGAGCTGAAAATAGAGCAGATCTACAAACTCAGTGACGCACTTTGAGCTTGTTGATCTCTATTTCTGCTGATTTTCAGCACACAGAGATGCAGAGGGCTGGACTGAACTGAGCGCCTTCATAATAAAATCTTCACAAACAAAAACTTTGACAGATTGACCCATAATAAAAAGGATCAATTAAGGACATCTTCAGTTGTATATGGCTATGGGCTGCAATCATTTTGAACAAAAAAAAGAGGGAGGTAAAAAAGAACGAAAAAGAACTATAATAGTTCTTTTTTTGGAACCATGAACTTTAGTTCTAAAAGTTCAACAATGAAACTATGAACGGAACTAGATCGTTTTTAAATGTATGAACGATGAACTGAACTATTTCAGAAAAAAAGAGAACTTTCCCAACACTGGGTATGGGTGTGGCCATGAAGCTGCACCCATACCATTTTCGGTTACAGGACTTTTATTAGGCTAGTAAAGTCTTAATAATAACATCAGTTGTTGTTGAAGTTGCAACAGACACGCAGCATGCATAAAGCTAAAGGTCTGACTCAGAGAGTTTTCTGTTTTCAATGATGAAATGCTGTTGGTTTAGTGGTGACACAGCTGTAGTTAGTTAGTAGCAGTGGTAGTGTTTCACATCATTTTAAATAGAAGCACTTTAATTTGAAATATCTTGTGTTACCATGCCATCATGTTTGGTGGACTGGGCATTTAGGGAGGCATTGCTGTATCTTCCACACTCTGAGTTCAGTGTTGAATATAGTGATGTATTCAGTGTTGCCAACTGCCAAAATCCAAAATGCACTAATGTAGAATGCGCTAGAGCAGTGGATTTCAACCATTTTCACACCAGGGCAGACAGATTTATTCTGCATTTTAGCCACGGAGGAGGACCACCGTTTGACCACAGTTTAGGAGTAATAACTGGCAAAATGTTGGTCAAAATAGCAATTCTTCTACATTTACTAAATGTTTAGATACCTTGAAATGAGGTAATTCAGATGTTTAAATATAATTTAACTCTTGAGAGCGTAAAATGAAACCAAATGGACCCTTATAAGGTCCATTCAAGAGTTCCAGATCTAATAGGATCCATTTGGTTACCAATGGTCCTTTCTAGGAAGGAAGGAGGACTCTATCATAGGAGGAAAAATGGTGAAGAAGGAGGGTTTTATCTCTGGTGCCTGTCAACCAACTTCACCCTGTCATGTATTGGTTACTGTGGTCACATGTTCAGGTAACAGAAATATACAGGGACACAGGAGGTGATGTAACAGGTTGTTGTTGAGAGGGAGACCAACACGTCGTTGACGGGAGTTCAATATTAAATAAAGAAAGCAGGAAGACATTCCTGTGTATATGTTTTAATTCAGTGTGTTTGAAACACGGTGAGTCACTGTCACACCCCAACTCTCTTCTCTCTCTCTCTCTCTCTCTCTCTCTCTCTCTCTCTCTCTCTCTCCTCTCCTCTCCCACTGTTCATCCTCCATGGTGCTGAGTCACACCCCAACTCTCTCTCTCTCTCTCCTCTCTCTCTCTCTCTCTCTCTCTCTCTCTCTCTCTCTCTTCTCTCTCTCTCTCTCTCCTCTCTCTCTCTCTCTCTCTCTCTCTCTCTCTCTCTCTCTCTCTCTCCACACTGCTCATCCTCCATGGTGCTGATTTGTCACCACACCTTCAGGCCAAAGGTTTCCTACCATGCACTGTCTGGATGAGGTTAAAGCAATGTGTTGTCAGGGGCGGATGTAACATTTTCCAATTGGGGGGGGGGGGGGGGGGCAGGCGGCGAAAAGCTGCACCCATACCATTTTCAGTTACAGGACTTTTATTAGTCAAGTAAAGCATCAATAATAACATCAGTTGTTGTTGGAGTTGCCACAAAACAGACGCACAGCATGCATAAAGGATAACAGGATGGAATCATTAACAGAACCATAAAGATAAATCATCAGTCAGAATGTTTTCTGCATTTTATTATGTTTAATCATTAAGTGAACAAGCAGTCACGAAGTGACTTGTTCACTTAATTGATATTGCTGCTTTTCTCCTTCTTCTTTTTCCGCCAGAAATAGCTGTTCTGGCTGAACCGTGCAGTCGGTTTTCGCGAAAATTGGTATCGGGGGAGGGTGTGTTGCAAACGGTATGATGCGAAGCTGTGACCACTGGTCAAATGCGCTATAGCACTACTGAAATTGCTTTCTCTGCACTTATAACTCATGAACTGCTAGCTCTCAGAATGTAAACTTATTAATGTTTGCGTCTGCTTATCCGACACAACTGAGTACAGGTTAATGTGGCGGTATGTACTTGAATTGGCATAGATGAAAATGTCGATAATGTACTTTTAAATAATGCATAGGGTAGTATATACTAGGCCTTTATTGAACGCATGCTCACTTGGTTCAAATATTTTAGAATGGGACAATATGCTCTAGCCAATGGATTACGGTTTGCTTATCCACCAACAACTTTGGTTATTTTATTCATGATGGTTTGACTGAGGGTATTAGAGCTGATTTATTGTAAATTATTAATATTTAAATTATAGTAGAATCTGACTATTTAATTTACTATCTGACTTTGACCTCTGACTTTAGATGAAACGCCATCTTGAATTATATGTAAAACAGTTAAAATGTTTCTCCTACAATCTTTGATCAAAATGCATAACATTGACCTACACATGAACTTTGGAGCCATACAAACATTGGGATGGGTTGTGAATCATGTTTTTAGTGAAAAAAATGATGTTTTTACGAGCCAATGAAAATTGCTCGTTTGTGAAAATGATTCTAATGCCCCTAATCTACACATGCAGCGTAATCTGCTTCTGATATTTTACAGTTTTGTAGAGGGGGGATGCCAAATAGCAGCAAAAACCAGTCTTACTCCAATTGCTCAAATGGGGGCGCTATAACAATTCTTTGAAACTGAAACATTTGAATAACCACAACTCGGGCCTCGTTTGGCCAAAAATCATGGGACTTGTTTTACATGTTCCTTGATTCATGTGGAACGCATCTGTAACTTTGACCGGTAAGCTCCACCCCCAGAGTGTCTGCCATTTTAAGCAGTTTGAAAAGTGCTCATGCCTGATTTTCTGCCTGGATTTTTGATCAATTTGCATGACACCTGCTACATGAGAACTTTGGCCCCATCCGGACAAAAGTTCCGAAGCAAATTTGTTTTCATCAAAAAATGACATTTTTATAAGCCAATGAAAATTGCTGCTTTGTGAAGAGTCTTGTAACCCAGCCAACGCTTACCTCTGACAAACATGGCAACCCGCTTACCTTCCCAACCTGGCAATCCACTCACACATATGACAGTTCTCACTCACTCCACTCCCATCTTCACCCTCTGTGGCAAGATGGCCGAAATGTTTGATACATGTGCAGCAGCTCCTCTCTTCTCCACAACAACTCCTTTGTACTAGACTTTACTCCACTCAGCGGTGAGTTAGTTGGCTTGGTATCATTAGTTTGATCATTGGTTCACTTATTTGATTATTTGATGTATTTGATTTTGAGTTATTTACAATTGTTTTGAGTTATGTTTGATTTCATTATGTGGTTTTGAATTGGCATTTTTGTTTGAAAAGATACTTTTAGGTAAATCATTTTGTTTACATGATTGGTCAAGCTAAAAGTTGGTTTTAAGTTAAGAGAAATGAATTCATGAATTGATTCAAAGATATTTAAGATGACTAAACATTAAGTAGGGCTACTAAAGATTAAAAGCATGCTAATATGGAAACAATTTAAATTAATGAAAATGGATGAAAATGATCAATGAGTGAAATGACTTGATCTTAGAGCTTAAAATCTTGGCCCGAGAACCCGCCGACCCGACGGGCCGGGCCGGGCTCGTCGGGCCGAGTCCAAATGGTTATGTATTTGTCGGGCTTAGGGCCGGGCCGGGCCCGTCAAATTATATAAGATATTTCTCATAAATGATACATTTTGCGACGCCGCGCGGTGCGCGCAGCGGCGAGCTGCGCTGCACCACGTAGAGAGAGAGAGAGAGTGTGTGTGTGTGTGTGTGTGTGTGTGTGTGTGTGTGTGTGTGTGTGTGTGTGTGTGTGTGTGTGTGTGTGTGTGTAGCTCGCATCTGGAGATTATATGGCTTGGTTCTGCACGAAAGCAAAAGACAAAAGTTTGAGGTATGAAGTAGCCGAATTTACAAGGCTGCATGACGAGAACAATGACGCTGTGGATATTGTACAGTGCAAGCGCTCTAATGCATCTGCATTTCATCCTATTCCTGCACAATAACTTGTGATTTGGTGAGTGGGATAGGGCTACACCCAGTCCATAGCGTTTTCTATATAGGCTACTCACGTTAAAATGTAGGGCCGGTCTCTGTGTGATTTTATCATCATTTCTCTCTCTCTCTCTCTCTCTCCTCTCTCTCTCTCTCTCTCTCTCTCTCTCTCTCTCTCTCTCTCTCTCTCGTAATCGTCGCGTGATTTTGTTTATTTAGGAACTGATGTGCACACTAATAAGTCTTCATTTGTTGTTCATTTGTTGTTTGTTAATGGTTTAGCACAGTGAAGTTCTTAAATAGCTGCTTGTTGCGGTAATTAATATAGACAGTTGGACATGGGCAGAATGACTGCTTTTCTTATAACAAATTAACGATTTATGAGAAAAAACGTCTGCCTGCAGCAATTAGCTCGTTTAGAAAAAAGTGTCGGGCCGCGGGCTCATGCTGTCAATCATGTATCGGGCTTCGGACCGCACCGGGCTTAATTTCTTAACGGGCCGGGCCGAGCCGGGTTTAATATTTTAGACAATTTTTAAGCTCTACTTGATCTTGATCACATCAAGTCATTTCGTCATGATATTTGATTTAATTTATGTTTTATATTGCTTTGTTTGTACAACAATGGGAACTGATGTAGACACCTGGCCCTCCAGGCCAGGGTTTTTTTTTGTGTGCCCAGAACACCTTGGACCCAACATTGGATGGTTCTGGAACCGGCTGGTTCCAGACCTGGCGAGCCGACCCAGGAACCCCACCTCAGACCCACTCAGTCTTTGTATGTAGTTCATGGTTCTCCATCAAGGAGAAAGAGACTTGACTCACAGAGACTAAAACCTTGACTGGACTTAAAGGGCCCCCCATTCTTCTTTTTTTATTTTCTACACCCAAAGTACTGTGCTTCAATACAAACAAGGTCAATAATAATTTTTGTGTTTAAAACTTTAATACTGCTTTTGTGTCTCATTGGTTTCACCCCATTCTATTGAGCTCCTTTGCCGAATCTAGTTACTTCTGGTTGTACGCAGTCATTAATGGTTATTTTTACAATTCAGTCAATTATTCAATTATTAATTAATTACTTCAGTTATCCATTGCGCCACTAGCTACAGTCTTCTTCTGCTTGTTTCTCTCTGGCAACACTGGAGCAAGTATATTGTGCCAGATTGTGTGAGAGCAATAAGCATGTGGAACTTATGGAAGCATGTGAAATATGGTCTTCTGCAAGGCGAGTTTTCCATTTTTATATGGCTTATTGTGCATATAGTGCTGTTTGCATATTGTCAGACGGTTTGGTGGTCTTGCATGTATCTGTGATGTGATGATGTGTTACGAGCATGTCAATGTGCAAAGTTCGAATACTTGGTACCAAGATATAAAAGCTCCCATCATGTGATGAATGAGTGGCAAGTGTACACCCACATAGGATATATATATATATATATATATATATATATATATATATATATATATATATATATATTGTGGTGTCTCACTGGGGATCCAGAGCCATAACTGTGTTTCCAGGGTAACAGGTCAAACAGGAACAGCACGGCCTGCCCACGGACGTGTCATAGAGGGAGTGTATGTTCCCAAGTCACTCCTCCGCCAGCTGCGCCTAATACAGCCGACTCCCGCTCGTTACCAATCAGCAGCAGCTGGCACTATATAAAGCCCACACAAACAGTGCAGCAGTATAGACTGGTTCACCTCAAACCCTGACAGGCGGCGTGTTTGTTTCTTGGCTCTGGACGGTAAGCTGAACACACTCTCGCTATTAGATAGGTGTACTTTTAAAGACATTGTAAACTGGATGTTAACACTTCTCTGTGCTCCAACCTAATAGGCAACTACGAGTGGGGTTGGAAACACGAACAGGAGCTTGTGTCCCGTAACCTGTGCCCGGAGAAAAACCCTTTGTTTACATTGGACGTACCTGGAGCTGGATTGATGCAAGGACAAGAGAAGCCTGAATCTCCAAGCCACCCAAGGTCGTAAGAAAAGACTATTTTTTTTTTTTACCACTTAATGGAATTAAAGCGGCACTGCCTAGAAGTCGCTAAGGATAAAGATTTTGTTTGAAGACACAAGTTGACGTTAACTGAAGAGAATATTTTTTGTTTCACGTCGTGAAAGAACTTTATTTGTCCCTTTATTCTGCCACTGAGTTTGTAGATCAGCCAACCCCCCGCCGTGTAATTGAGTTATAAATACTTACTTGAGCACTTACCTGACGGCCGAACCCACGGGGTCCCTACGAGGTGCTCTTTCGTCCCTAACTAAAAAGTATTTTCACTCTAATTACTTACTTCCGAAGAAAGTACTTTACTCTAATTACTTGCCCTGTAAAGTACTTTTACTCTAATTATTTTCTGCCTAAAGAAAGTACTTGTACTCCAATTACATAGCCTGTAAAGTACTTTTACTCTAATTATTTTCCGCCTAAAGAAAGTACTTGTACTCCAATTACATAGCCTGTAAAGTACTTTTACCCAGATTACTTACCTCCTGAAAGTATTTTTACTCTAAATACTCAAACCTGTAATTTGAGCGCCCTGCTTTCAAAACCACCCCTGGAGGACCCCAACCTATGCTAATACTTACCGGACACCTGAAAGAGACCATACTTACCTTTCCATACCGCCTCCACCCCCGAACCCTAGAAGAAAAGAGATCAGTTGGTTGACAGCCCAGACAGGAGCCTGAGGCCCCAACTACTACTCCACCTCTCATGTAGACTCACCTAACTTTGTTCTCTCGCCCCCTGCAGTACGAAGACTTCTGGAACCCCCTACACTTCTTGATTGAACTGTTAACCATCCTTGGCTGCTGATTGAAAACTGGCAATTTATTTACGTTTTTTGTTAATAAACCAAAGGGGCGCCACCGTGCGTCCACACACTGGTACTGTCTCTGTCCTCGATTTGTCTCAGACCTCCCACAATATATATATATATATATATATATATATATATATATATATATATATATATATATATATATATATATATGAAAATTGCTCGCTTGTATCTTTTTGACTGTCCCTATTCGGCCAAGTTGTCACTGTGACAGTTCACAGCTCAGCTCACCACTCACTCAGAGCTCACCAATCATTCACTCCGTCACACCAGGTTGCAATCACACACACCACACCCCCAGTATAAAGCCAGTACTCTGTCTCAGTCAGTGAGGTGCACATCACTGGCTGGGGACAGGTCTGTATGCTCTCCTTCTCTCAAACATTTTCCCAAACATTGCAATATAAAGCATTATACTAACACAGATTAACATCCTTTTAGACCTACATACAAACCCCACAGGTGAGCGTACTGAGCATGAATGAGCTGTGAATCTGAACAGAATTGGTGAGTTTTGTTTTGGAAACATTTGTTTGATCCGTTTTGTTTGGATTTGATGGTATAATATTGACATTATTTGTGAATACTAATTTTTGTTATTTGAACTTGTAGATCAGTTAGTTGTTTTATTGTAGATGTTTAATTTGGCCTTGTTGTGTTCAGGTTTTTCCAGTTAACTCTTCGACCGTCTGATCATGGTGACGATGAAAGTGAAGACAATGGCAAGCTAACCAAAACAAAACCTACTGTTCTGTTTCTGTCCTAACCTGACGGTAGGACCCTCCATGTCCAAACACACACTCTGACTACTGACTACACACACACTGACTCTCAATGACACTGATCCCGGATGAACTTTGGACAATTGACTAAACACTGACTTGGGTCGAATCTATGTTGGTTTAATTTAATTAATTTGCATTTGTTTATTTGGTTTTTGGTTTTCATTTTCTTTTCATTAATTCAATAATAATTTAATTAAGCATAATTTACAGTGTCCTGTGTTCTTTATGGTTCATTATAATTTCCTTCTAAAAACTACCTACTTCTGTCGCAGTACTGGTCCAAAAACATATTCTCACAAACTATACTCAACAAAAATATAAACGCAACACTTTTGTTTTTGCTCTCATTTTTCAGGCAATGGACTTAAAGACCTAAAATTCATTCCAGATATACAATATAGCCATTTCTCTCAAACACTGTTCACAAATCTGCCTAAATGTGTGATATTGAGCACTTCTGCCTTGTTAAGATAATCCATCCCACCTCACAGGTGTGCCACATCAAGATGTAGATGTGACATCATGGTTAGTGCACAGGTGTACCTTAGACTGTCCACAACAAAAGGCCACCGTTAAATGTGCAATTTTTCTTTGCCTTATTGGGGGTATGGGACTCCGAACCAGTCAGTATCTGGTGTGACCACCATTTGCCTCATGCAGTGCAACACATCTTCTTCGCATAGAGTTTATCAGATTGTCAATTGTGGCCGGTGGAATGTTGGTCCACTCCTCTTCAATGGCAATGTGAAGTTGCTGGATATTAGTGGGAACTGGTACACACTGTAAAAATGGTAATAACACATTATTACCACAGTATTACCATTTCGACTCGATCATGGCCAAATAGTGACAACCACCATTACCATTACATTGAGTTTTACCCTGGGTTACATATGGCTTATTGTGCTTGTCATACTGCCATACTGTTAACAACAATGAAGGAAATTATTCAGTCTGGATAGTTCAGTCAGTAGAGCGCCAGACTTCGGAACAGAATGTTGTGGTTTCAAGTCTGGCGACTGACAATCCAAAGCGCGAGTCTGTCAGTCTTCAAAAACCCTACCCTGCTCCCACAATTAGCTGATGTATTTCTCAAGTTCAGGCTCCCATGTTACTGTGGCTTGCGCGTATTGTTCTGACTCCTTATTGCTGCTTGCTTGTTCACGTCTTATTGCTGCTTGCAGCTATATTTTTCACTTGTATTTGGTCTGTGTGAGTTTTTTACACTAAAGGATCTAAACCAGCGGTGGGCAATTATTTTTCCCAAGGGGCCACATGAGATAGATAAAATATCGTGGAGGGCCAAGACTAAAGTCTGCGTATAGTATTATTTTAATGTCAAGACAAAAGTAAGAGTAAGACCAAACTTATGATCGGGGCCCTCTATTTATTCAGTATTTTAGCCCCACACAAAACTAAAGATTTCTTTTGTGTTTGTTCACAATTCCAGGCTGTATTTGGGAAGCAAGACAGGCACACATATACAGTAGATCAAAATGACCATTCTTTACATTATCTGATTGTGTACATTTTAGGTAATTCAGATGATGAATATTTTAACTCTTGAGAGTGTAAAAATGAAACCAAATGGACCCGCAAGGGTCCATTTGGTTTCATTTTTACATTCTCAAAGAGTTACATCTGGTTAACCAACTCTCCATATTTAACTGGAACTCTCAAGGACCACAGGTGGTCCCGGGCCGGTCAGAGCCAGCCAAAGGGCCGCATTTGGCCCCCGGCCGCATAATGCCCAGGTATGCTCTAAACTGTAGAGACTGAAACTCCATGACTGATCAAACACTCAGTAGTTTTAACAAAGTTCATCCCTTTTTAAAAATATGTTTTTTCATCTTTGTATGTCTCTATTGATGGTCACCAGCAGCAGGACAGGACAGAGGGACAGAGACATGGAGTGACACAGCAAAGGCCGTCAGGCCAGGGAGTCGAACAGGAGACACACACACACTATGTAAACCAGGACAGAGGGACAGAGACATGGAGTGACACAGCAAAGGCCGTCAGGCCAGGGAGTCGAACAGGAGACACACACACACTATGTAAACCCCGCCCACTGAATGTGATTGGGTGATTGGTGCGGCTGGCTTCCTGAACTACAACCTCCATATTTGTAGTCCAGTGAGACGTTTCCTTGTAGTGATTTTCTCTGTTGTAATGTTTATTATTAATGTGTTTTACTGTCCAGTAGCTTCACACCATCACTGTTGGTTTTTACATTTAGTCAGTCTTAGTCTTTGGGATGAAATGCCTCTTCATTTTATCACACTTTAGTTATTTGGACAAAATATTTAATTAGTCTTAGTCACATGTTGTCATTTATTTCCTTGATAGTTTAGTCTAGTTTTAGTCGACAGAACTCAAAGAGGTTTTAGTCAGTTTTAGTCTGTGAAAAATCAAACATGTATTGGCAGGTATTTTTTAGATTTAGTCAGTCTGACTCTTTTTGATGAAAGTCTTGTTCATTTTAGTCACATTCCAGTCATTTCTATTCATTCAGTTTTAGTCAACATCCTGAAAAGACTATTTTATCTTGTCAGTTTTAGTTTTAGTCCTGAAAAAGAGTTTCTGATGAAGTTATTTTAGTTCTAGTCAGGAGTGACAAACAGAACTGTAGACCATGTGACACCCAATGCCTCCCTGCTTGGCACTCAGCATCAAAGGGATGGATTGGAGGTCAAATCAACTAATGATTCCCAGTGCGGCGCACTGCCGCTCCAAGAGATGGGTTAAAAGCGGAGAACTATAATTTCACTGCGGTAACGTGAGTGACTAATCTGACGACTTTGACTTTTTTTCCCTCCCATCGTCCATACTGTGTGTGTGTGTGTGTGTGTGTGTGTGTGTGTGTGTGTGTGTGTGTGCGTGTGCGTGTGCGTGTGCGTGTGCGTGTGCGTGTGCGTGTGCGTGTGCGTGTGTGTGGACTTTGTTCCTGAATCCTTATTGCCTTGTTGCTCTCTCTCTCTCTCTCTCTCTCTCTCTGTCTCTGTCTCTGTCTCTGTCTCTCTCTCTCTCTCTCTCTCTCTCTCTCTCTCTCTCTCTCTCTCTCTCTCTCTGTCTCTCTCTCTCTCTCTCTCTCTCTCTCTCTCTGTCTCTGTCTCTGTCTCTGTCTCTGTCTCTGTCTCTGTCTCTGTCTCTCTCTCTCTCTCTCTCTCTCTCTCTCTCTCTCTCTCTCTCTCTCTCTCTGTCTCTCTCTCTCTCTCTCTCTCTCTCTCTCTCTCTCTCTCTCTCTCTCTCTCTCTCTCTCTCTCTCTCCTCTCTCTCTCTCTCACAGGTGTGTCAGGTTGTATTGTAGTTCAGACTCCATTTTGACTCGACTCTGAAAACAACGACTTCATGTCAGGTAAGAGTTTTATTCATTTATGTAACAAATGTTTAATAATAATGTTAGTTTAATGTTAGTGAAAACAGCAGATCTACAAGCTCACATTGTGTCACCATAGATAACAAAGAATTTAATTAAACCGCGGTGTTAAAAAATGGATCCAACTTGAGTTAAAATTGGTTACTTCAGTTATTGGTGCACAATCCAAGTACTGTGTTAAAATATTTACATCTATCCAACCCCAAGGTTATGAAATGTTTAACCCAAACTGGGTTGATTTTATTATGCTACTGGGTTATTTAATTTTAATTTTTCAAACATGTATATTATGTGTTCATTGATGATTGATTGATTGAATAGGCCTTTTTGTGTTAACTATGTGGTTGGGTTAAAAATGAGCAACCCAACCAGTTTAAATTAAAGTTAACTACTACAGTGTTGGTCCAATATTGAATAGGTGTTTTAATTAAGCTTTTTTAGTGTGTGGTGTGTTGAAAAGTGTTAACCCTTCACTCCCCAAAACAGATGAATAAATAGTTTAATTAGTCGTGGTATCTGACCCTTCCATGACCAGGAGAGCAGCCATTTTGAAACCACCTTACATGGTAATGATTGACAGATCAGCTTTAAAACCATCACATGTTTAGAGATAGGGAGAGAGAGAGAGAGAGAGGGAGAGAGAGAGAGAGAGGGAGGAAGGGAGAGAGAGAGAGAGAGAGGGGGGGGGAGAGGGGAGAGGGAGGGGGGAGGGGGAGAGGGAGGGGGGAGGGGGGGGGGGGAGGAGGTCTGGAGCTCTCTGGTGGAGTTGTTGCCCCTGCGGTCCGAACTTGGATAAGCAGATGAAGATGGATGGGCAGGTTTGGGCAGTCGGTATATGACTGCTGCGACCAATGGTTTAGGGCCGTTTGACAGTTTGAAGGTGAGATGTTCAAATGAGGAGGGAACAGGAATATTAACTGGACTGGTTTTGATGTGTTGTTTGTGTATTATGACTATGCCACCACCATGACGTCCCTCGATGCGGGGTATGGGGCGTGGTCTCATTTAGTGCAACATATTCAAAGGCTATTGCCTCTTTCTCCCCCAGAGCTTTAAAATGACTTAAATGTGACGAGAATTACAATAACAATTACATTGCAATTACATGGAAATCACTGTGTTTTTGAAGACCATGCATCTGCTTCCTAAATGGTTACTGTAGCGCCGCCCATTGGTGGATTGTGGTCAGATTTGCAGGGCTTGTGTCTCAGCCCATTGTGCAAAAACTCAGCAATTTTTATTGGAATTAGACAATTAGTTTGTGAATAATCATGATTTTTACATTTTAATTTGGTACTGTAGCGCCACCTATGGGCCGATCATGGTGACATTTTTATGGGGTCTTCTAGAGCATATTATACACCCCTGGACCAAATTTGGTATAAATTGGGCTGGCAGATTTGGAGAAATGATGTTGACAGAAATACAGACAGATTGATACACAACGCCATGTTGCCATGGTGATAAAATAATGTTAGGGTGGGGGGAAAAAATGTAAACCACTTTTTTGTGTCCTTTAGGGTCCATAGAACAGAAAAAATATGGTTTACAAGAATCTTCACGAAATATTCTGTAAGCTGGATTTTGCTACACAACTACATACACTAGAGAATGTCTCAGAGATGTAAAGATCATGATGTGTTTGACAGGTGTCACAGAGACATAAAGATGATGTGTTTGATTGACAGGTGTCACACAGACATAAAGATGATGTGTTTGATTGACAGGTGTCACAGAGACATCAACATGATGTGTTTGATTGACAGGTGTCACAGAGACATCAATATGATGTGTTTGATTGACAGGTGTCACACAGAGATAAAGATGATGTGTTTGATTGACAGGTGTCACAGAGACATCAAGATGATGTGTTTGATTGACAGGTGTCACAGAGACATAAAGATGATGTGTTTGATTGACAGGTGTCACAGAGACATCAAGATGAGTGATTCTGGGGACAGCGAGGAGAACAGATCTCACAGACCACAGAGTAAACAACGTCCTCCTGAAAGGTCTGTAGAATCTACACCAGGAGTGTCCACACAACAAGCTCTACACACCCAATGATACAAATATTTAAAACATGTATACAAGGTCTATGGAATATAACAACAAGGTCTATGGAATATAACATAGTGATGTTGTATACAAGGTCTATGGAATATAACATAGTGATGTTGTATATAAGATAAACACAGATGGTTTGGGAGTTTTGTAGTGCAACTGATGTTTGTGCACAATAACACTATTGAACACAAGTAACACATTTAACACTATTTAAACACAGTAACACTATTTAACACTATTTAACACAGTAACACTATTGAAAACACATTATTATATAGTGTATTTGAGCTGATATTTATGACTTCATGACCTTTATGGTTGGACTCCATGTGTCTTATCACTGTTTGAACAACATACAGTTAAACATTAATCTATTCTACACCACAATATGAAGGACTGGAATCACTTAGGATAGACCTTTTACTTTAGAGTTTATGTAACATTAATCTATTCTACACCACAATATGAAGGACTGGAATCACTTAGGATAGACCTTTTACTTTAGAGTTTATGTAACATTAATCTATTCTACACCACAATATGAAGGACTGGAATCACTTAGGATAGACCTTTTACTTTAGAGTTTATGTAACTAAACTAAAGTGCAGTAAGACATTTCTAACCCTAAATATGACACAACAATGATTATGCAGCTCTATATTGGATCACTCCATGAATATTTATTTTTAAATGACCTATTTAAGTTTAGAAGAGAACTGTTGTTTTTAGCAGTGTTGTTTGTTTGAGAATATTTTGACTTAGTCTTAGTCTTTTGAGTAACACTCATTTAGTCCCATTTAGTCTTTTGAAAATTTTTTTTTAGTCTAGTCTTAGTCGACGAAATATCAACATTGATTTAGTCTTAGTCTCAGTCTTAGTCTTTGTAGTTTAGTCTTACATACAAATGCATTGTAGGTTTACATATGTTATACAGATTTATAGTTTTTAGTATGAAAGATGTCTCGTTTTATTTCTTTGTATAAAATTACTGCATTAGTAATAAGTTCCTTTTCTGAAAACGTATGCAATCTATACTGCAGATATGTTCACATACTTAAAAAGAAAGAAAAAAAGAAGTTAAAAATGTTTCCTATTTCCATTAGTCTTAGGTTATGATTTAGTCTTAGTCTTAGTCTTTTGAAAACACACATCTTTTAGTCCCAATTAGTCTTCTGAAATTCATTTTTGTTAGTCTAGTCTTAGTCGACTAAATATCAAAAACCTTAGTCGACTTAGTCTTTAGTCTTAGTCGACAAAAACAACACTGTTTTTCAGACACATGTGTAGTTATGCTTTATTCAAATAGATGCAGTCAGAATAATCCTGAACACTTTGCTATTCATTTAAAAATGTGTTTGTGTGAATAGCAGCCTAATCAGCGGCTAATCAATTGTATTTTTGACAGTTAGTACATGTCTAAATTAGACATTTTAAGGTGATAGTTAAAGAAATGTCACAATCTGAAGAATCGATTACTCATTTAAAAATAATGGTTAGTTCCAGCACTAAAAACTATGTATCATATCAGATTATCTATCTTTATTCATTGACCAACAGTAAACCAGTTTCTATCAGTTCTGTTAACAGCACTGATGGTAAACACTGTTCAGACCCTTTAGATTTATACAGATATTTACCATTGATTAAAGGTAATACATCATAAAGTAATGTAGAAGATAATAATAAAAAGTAAATAATTGACTGTGTGAACAGTGAGTGTCCAGAGACTCAGTGAGGTTCAGAAAGGTCATGTAAGGTCAAAACTTAAAGTTATTATGCAATAATGCAATCAATGAATTAAGTTTTTATTGACTGTCTATGTCAAAGAGTGAATATCAGCAGTCAAAGGACTTTTATTATAGATTATTAAAGTACAGTGTCCTTTATATTATCACAGTTCACTGCACTCCTTAATAATCTCTCATGTCTCACATACAGATTCAGACACAGTGAAATCAGTGATTTAAAAACAAACTATTGTTAGATATTTAAATGTTTGTACAGTTGGAAATCTAACAATTTTAAGTGACACATGATTGATGTATTACTCTAGATTTATATGTTTATACAGTTTTATGATAACATTTTAGGAGTGAATTATCCAAATGTTTGGATGCTGTGACAGCCATCTGGTCAGCTCCTCTACAACACAACAACAGGTGTAGGACAAAACCTATGACAGAGAATAGTGTAGTTGTTTTAAAAACGTTTTAATAATTAGTGACAAAATACCAGTGTCCTAACAGAAAGCAGGTGTTTAATAACGTGTCTCT
Source organism: Benthosema pterotum (assembly GCA_039105355.1). Classification (NCBI taxonomy): domain Eukaryota; kingdom Metazoa; phylum Chordata; class Actinopteri; order Myctophiformes; family Myctophidae; genus Benthosema; species Benthosema pterotum. The sequence continues at coordinate 4,972,934 of CM076979.1, forward strand.
GTCCTAACAGAAAGCAGGTGTTTAATAACATGTCTCTGTCCTAACAGAAAGCAGGTGTTTAACGTGTCTCTGTCCTAACAGAAAGCAGGTGTTTAACGTGTCTCTGTCCTAACAGAAAGCAGGTGTTTAATAACATGTCTCTGTCCTAACAGAAAGCAGGTGTTTAACGTGTCTCTGTCCTAACAGAAAGCAGGTGTTTAACGTGTCTCTGTCCTAACAGAAAGCAGGTGTTTAACATGTCTCTGTCCTAACAGAAAGCAGGTGTTTAACGTGTCTCTGTCCTAACAGAAAGCAGGTGTTTAACGTGTCTCTGTCCTAACAGAAAGCAGGTGTTTAATAACGTGTCTCTGTCCTAACAGAAAGCAGGTGTTTAACGTGTCTCTGTCCTAACAGAAAGCAGGTGTTTAATAACGTGTCTCTGTCCTAACAGAAAGCAGGTGTTTAATTGTCTCTGTCCTAACAGAAAGCAGGTGTTTAACGTGTCTCTGTCCTAACAGAAAGCAGGTGTTTAATAACGTGTCTCTGTCCTAACAGAAAGCAGGTGTTTAATTGTCTCTGTCCTAACAGAAAGCAGGTGTTTAACGTGTCTCTGTCCCATACATGCCAATGCCTACGCATTTTGCGTAGCAACTACGACATTTTACCTCAAACTACGATGCTACGATTATAATACGCAAAGAGCGCAAACCCTCTGTTTTTCCCATGTAGTAGTAGGCGTTGTTGGCGTACGCCAACTCCGTTCACCACATGGGGCCAGTCCATCTACATAAACATCTGTTGGATAGTGACATGAATAGTGACAGCCGGAAGTTAGTGATCTAGCGACGTGATTGGTCTGCGTCCTTAGCTTAGCTTAGATAGCACCCAGCTAACAGTGCAGTCGTGTCAGCCGCGGCTCACGGTGATTCGTAGTGCTAATCACCTGAGTTGTCTCCTATTAAAATATTATTTTACTATATGGCTCTGGCTCGAGTTGCCAGTGGGGTCGTTCATGTTGTGTCGTTATGGCGGCCGCAGCCTCACGCTGCTCTGCTCCGCTCCGAGGACGAGGAGGTGCTTGAGCATGTTTTTTCCCCCGTGCCTGTGGCCACCGCCGGTCCGTGTGTCGGTCGCACGGCGGCGGACCGGGTGAGGGAGAGGCTCGAGGAGACCAGTGGATTGGAGCGGGGTCATGTCTATGTTCCCTCAGCTCTATGTTCCCTCAGCTCTATGTTCCCTCAGCTCTATGTTCCCTCAGCTGTAAGTTCCCTCAGCTCTATGTTCCCTCAGCTGTATGTTCCCTCAGCTCTAAGTTCCCTCAGCTCTATGTTCCCTCATGCTTATGCACATGAAGGCAACTTTAATGTCAGGTGGAGGTTTCGATTCATTTTTGGGGGTCCCCAGATGATGATGATTAATAATAATAATAATAATTTTAGTGCCTCCATTATACCGTATAGCTAGGTGTGCACCTTTTATGTCATTTCTCTACCGTTTTGGTGCTCACAGGAACAGGGTGGGGATGTTACAGTATACTAACAATTCATTCAAGTACAGTTGCACCAAAGTTTGCATTAAAAGGCAACTTTTAATGCACACTTTTAAAAACCTATAGGTAGTAAGCCACACACACACACACACACACACACACACACACACCTAGAGTTCTCAACGGGCCTGAAAATTGAGGCCCGGCCCTAACTGATCAGGCCCAATGCCCGGCCCGACCAATTACCATAGTTTTTAGGCCCGACCCAGCCCTATAATGTTGGGTCGGGTCGGGCCTAGTTGGGTTTGGGTAGAATTTGAGCACTCTACACTGTGTAAAAGTGAAAACCAGCACCATCTTCATACGAGGTAAATACACAGACAGACAGAACAGAACTAGTATTTTTATCAAAATGAAATAAATCAATATAGGCATGTTTTCCTTTACAGGATTTGAACATTTAAAAAAGAAAAAGAATCTTGGAAAAATATCTGTTTATTTCTTATTTGATAAATACTTATATTATCTACAAGCCCCATCCACCAGCTATATTCTATGGCTCTGGTTACAGGGAGACACACAGCTATGTCACTGTAAAACCGTGCTCTACTAATTTTTATTTTTATTTATTTATTTTTTCCCATGAGAAAATGGTCAGTCGGTTAAGGGAGACACACAGCTATGTCTCTGTATACCGTGCTCTACTATTTGTTTTTATTTTTTTATGTATTTTTTTCAATGAGAAAATGGTCATTTGGTCAATTTTTTTTAATCGGATCAATCAGCAAAATTGCTTAACTAATTAACTCGTTATTTTCAACAGCCTATATACGGTAACAACGAAAAAGTTGTCTCATTTCCAGAATTCCTTTCAAAAACTTGAACTTTCATTAACAATAGATTCAGTGCACACAATTAAATGATTTCAAGCATTTATTTGTTTATTTTTACACAATTTTGGTTTCCAGCTCATAAATCCCACCAAAACAGGATTTCAAAAATTAGAATATTTTAATGTATGCAGTCTATACTTGGTCTGGGCTAGTTCTGAACAAATTATTTCATTAATGGGGCGCGACATGGAGGTGCTCAACCTGTGGCACTGTAGAGGTGCTATTGTAGCCTAGTTTTGGTTTGATACCGGCTGTAAATTAATTTGTATGGTTCAGTCTTATGTCTCACACCTTCCTCTTGACAATACAACCCAGATTCTATGTTGGGTTAAAGTCAGGACAGTTGGCTGGACAGTTAAGCACAGTAATACCATGGTCAGTACAGCAGCTAGTAGTTTTGGCTCTGTGAGCAGGTGCCAAATCGAGCTGGAAAGGAAAATTAGCATCTCCATGACGCTTGTCAACATACTGAAGCACAGGATCCTCTAAAAAGATGGCTGTGTTGAAACCACTGTCAAGTTTTCACTGTCAGTGGATCAACACCAGCCAATAACATGGCTTGGAGACTGGACATGGCATTGACACATGATTTAGGCCATGTCATCGGCTGAAAACTTCAACACAGCCATCTTTTTAGAGTACCTTGTGCTTCATGGAGATGCTAATTTTCCTATCCAGCTTGATTTGGTACCTGCCCACAGAGCTAAAACTACTACGTTGTAGTAACTGTTGTACTGACCATGGTATTACTGCGCTTAAATGACCAGCCAACTGTCCTGACTTTAACCCAACAGAGAATCTGGATTGTATGGCCAAGAGGAAGGTGTGAGACATAAGACTGAACAATATAAATGTATTTACACTCATTTATGAAAGCAAAACTGGTCTTCCATAACACTTCAACAGTGCCACAGGTTGATCACCTCCATGCCATGCCCCATTGATGAAATAATTTGTTCAAAAGTACCCCAGACCAAGTATTACTGCAGTGCATAGATTAATATACTTTTAAGATAGTCAACATTTCTTGTTTAAAACATATTTTTTAGTGGTCTAGTACAATATTCTAATTTTTTGAAATCCTGTTTTGGTGGGTTTTATGAGCTGGAAGCCAAAATTCTGTAAAAAAGAAAAAAAAAAGAAAAGGGAAAAAAAGTAAACACAAATAAATACTTGAAATCATCATCATATTACGACCCACTGGGTCTAGGGGTGTAAAATGCGTCGCAACAAAAGGTTGGGTTGAGCAAAGATTTATTTCTGGCCTGTTATGACTCTTTTAACTCAACTTTTACAAGTTCACATATACAGCAGTCAAAGGGTTAACAAAAATATGTAAAAGGGAGCAAACCAAAGAACTAAGCAAAACAAGCTAAATCTAACCAATGAAAACAACAAACTCACCTTCTGACTAACAACTAAAAGAAAAGGGGTTACAAAATATATGAACTAAAGCTTACTGGCTACACTGGCCTACTCTGCAGCAAACAGTGGCTTTTACAATAAGCACGCTCCCATTACATTTACCATTAGTTAACTCTCAAGACAAGTCAAGTATTAAGTAGGCAACGGCTGAGATCTCACCAAACTTTCGGTGGACCAGCAGCAGGTACGAAATACAAGAAATGGTTGGTTTACAGAGCTGGACAGCATGACCCTCAGCTACAACAAGCTGTGTCACACTGCCAGGGAACACAGGTGCAGACTCTTCTTTAAATAGGTGGGCGGTGGCAGACGATTGGTCTGGGTTGATTGGAGGCGTGCATGGCAACTGGTAGGTCTCCTCCCATGGCAACCAAGACCTAGGCTGAAACTGCAGTCAATGTCATGGCCAAACACAACTCTACATACTTGAACAACCAAGTATGTAACACTGGTGCATGCAACGATCTGACCAACCATTGTTTTGTTCAAAATTACTAGCCCTGTATCTAACTCTCAGAGGTACTCAGGGATTTTGCACATGTTCCAACTAATGAGACTTAGGATCTCTGGGACTTTATGTATTAAACATTTTTTTCTAATGAATTTGAAGCTTTGTAATTAGAAGCATTTATATGGTCAATTAAAGCAGGTTGGTAGTGTGTGACTTTTTATTAATCAAAACTGTGTCCACACTGCAACCTGTTATATGTTGAGAGTGAGTTTTAGAGATAGTGTTAGTATTTTTTGGGAGGACAGAACAGTGGGGGTTTGGATCAATGGCAGCCCTTATTGGTTACCCTGACTGTCTTCTTCTCCCATTGCGTGCACCGGTTCGGTGGTGTCCACCCAGTATTCCGACCTCCCATAATTCTGAAAAAAGCCAAAAAATAAGAACTCCCATAGGTCCGACATTTTTTGGCATTATGAGAGCTCAGAATTATGGGAGGTCGGAATAATTACATGGGTGGTACCCCTGAAATCCGTCCAATGGAAAGGATTCTGGGTGCAAAATCTGTTTGCGATTAAAAACAGTTAATTGTTTTATTGTGTTAGTGTTCCTGTGATTAATTAATCTCAATAAATCAGTTATAGTCCCAGCACGACATACACGTTGTATGTCGTGCTGGGACATACGCGCGCCAGCGCGCGTGCGCGTCCAATCAAGCACATGGCGCGGTCAATTACGGGCTGGGGAACGCTTTTGCGCACCACAGATGGGGCTCATAATAAAAATTAATATTGTTTATGGCCAGAAGCCTTAGTATACATATAAATTCGCCAACTCCATTCACTTCATTGGGCCAGTCCAATGGCGGCTCCTCTACAATGTATTTTCAACTCCAGTTGTCCCTATTCAGGCTGAATAGCAGTTGGAGTGCAGGGGTCAGTTTCTGACCCCTCACTGTCGCAACTAGATGGCTCTGCCCCCATTGGCCAATCACACCGTGTCTTGTGGACACATGAGTGTGTGTGTGTGTGTGTGTGTGTGTGTGTGTGTGTGTGTGTGTGTGTGTGTGTGTGTGTGTGTGTGTGTGTGTGTGTGTGTGTGTGTGTGTGTGTGTGTGTGTGTGTGTGTGAGAGAGAGAGAGAGAACGCATTAAAGGGGAATTCCACCCATTTCCAACATAGTATGTAATTAACATGCAGAGAGAACGCATTAAAGGGGAATTCCACCCATTTCATTATGTTATGTCATTGACATGCACCTTAGAGATGTTGTGTTGTTCCCCCAATCTATTCCCTAAAAATGGAGGTCTGAAAATAGGGGTCGATATGAGTCACCGATACGGGTCGATATGGGTCGCCGATACGGGTCGATATGGGTCGCCGCATTTTTGGAGCACCAGGTAACATCCCCTGGTGCTCCACTGAGTACCAGACCAAAATAGTTATGTGCAGCCCTGAACATAGAGCTGAGGGAACATAGACACGGTCCCGATTGGAGCGACCCGAAGTGAAGAAGTAGTGAGTGTAATGAGGCGGTCGCTCCGAATTCTAACTAACTAACTAACTAGTTAACTAACTAATTCGAACAAACAACCAACCAAACTGAGATGGATGGATAGAATAGTGGAGACGCCATGATGACCATCCAAACTTTACCAGGGGTTTTCAACTTTTTCGATACCAGGGCCCACTATTTATTCAGTATTTGAGCCACGGACGACCATTAGAGGAGATTTTTTTTTAGCCCCACAGACCCCAAAAACTAAAGATTTCTTATGCTTTTGTCCACAATACCAGACTGGATTTAGGAAACAAAACAGGCAAACCTACAGATTAAAAAGGACCATTAATCTTCCAGTTGTGTAGACTTGGGCTAATTCAGATGATGAATAGGCTATTAACTCTTTGAAAGTGTAAACATGAAACCACATGGACCCGCAAGGGTCCATTTGGTTTCATGTTTAGACAAATATTCATTTCTGTATATCCAATCATAGTGGAGGTGGAAGGGAAAAGAAATAGGCCTAATGGTGGTGGTGGTGGGGGGCAGTTCTTCAAACAACAACTCCAGTCATGTTATGAATGAATGATTTTTTTTTTATAAACAAGAGATGAGAGTTACAGTACAAGTCAAGTACACACTGCAACAAAACTGATAACTGCTTGGAGAATTAAGAATGCACTGGTTTAGTTAAGAATACACTTTACAATAGTGACCAACTGATGAATTGAACAGTTGTGCACTGCAACTCAAAGAATCTTAATCCTATAAAGGTAATGAAATCATGGATGGAAGGTTGGGTAACCAGATGTAACCAGATGTAACTCTTGAGAGTTAAAACACCCAAGAGTTAAAATATTCATCATCTGAATTAGCACCACTTAATTAAGAAGTTTACACTGTTTTGTTGGCAAAATACAGCCTGTAATTGTGGACAAAATCAAAAGAATTCTTTAATTTGTCTTTGGTGTAAAAAAGGTTGAAAACACCTGCCATACTGTATGGCAGGGGGTTTCACCATTTATTTGCCATTTGATTACATTTTCACACCAAAGAACTAAAATTAAAGAATTCTTTTGATTTTGTCCACAAATCCAGGCTGTATTTTGCCAACAAAACAGCGTAAACCTCTTAATTAAGTGGTGCTAATTCAGATGATGAATATTTTAACTCTTGAGAGTGTCAAAATGAAACCAAATGGACCCTTGCGGGTCCATTTGGTTTCATTTTGAAACTCTCAAGAGTTACATCTGGTTACCCAACCTTCCATCATTTAGCCTGGGGACCACCTGGAACCATCTCAAGGACCACTGGTGGTCCCCGGACCACCTGTTTGAAAACCCCTGGTATATAATATAGTATTCATGGAATGCGGTCCAACTCCAAAGGTTTTGGATGTGGGATGCCTGCCTCCTAAATGCAGGCGTTTCTAAGTGACCCCAAACTTTTGAACGCTAATAGTGTATCAGTGTCATGGATTTCAATGTTTGGGGGCACCCAACTTCTTTTGGGCTAAAACTACTGAAACATACCTCGTGATAAGTGAGAATGTGAAGTTAATATAGGCATGCAAATGTGCCTTGTTGCAATGTGCGCTGTCGCGCCGCTGCACCCGTGAAGTTGTGTTGTGTATTTATGAACCACATTACACATTATACATTATTATACATTATACATTGCACATTACAATATTGGCTATAATTACAATTGGCTGTCTCTCCCTAAAATGCTTGACACCTTAGCTCAGGACAGTAAGGAGTCCTGCAGCTGTCATTCTACAGAAATAAAGCAAGGGCCACCTGGCTTCTATGGTCAGGACTTGTGAGTGAGAACATCAAAGACACGACAATGCCTAATTTGGGATTCTTGACACCTCTAACTTTGGGGGGTTGGAGCACAACATGATGTATAAAGTCTTTACTGTATGCATTGCCAGTGTGTTGTGTGTGTGTCCCGTCAGGCCGGCAGGCCTGATGGTCTGTTGCTGTGATACTCCAAGACTTCAATAAACATGGAACCTTCGAAATAATGCTGCTGCTCCTGCTTGCTTCCTTCTCCAACATCTTTTGTTTTTTAAGTATTATTTCCACTATATTTTCAACATTTTTTGGTGCCGAAACATTCCGGTTCAGTTGGTTGGGAATTCCAGCCATTGAAAGGAACCATGGACTTTCAGTATTTCAGTCTGATTTTTCGGTGGCGATCTGTTTCTTTTTCGGCTACGTATTTTTTCGGCGGTATGTTTTCCATCGACAACGGCGATGCGCAAGTCGGCGCTATGCAGCGGCACTCGAAGATCCATCTACCCTAAGATGATGTCCTACTCCAAGATGCGGCGGAGCGGGCTGGCCTGGCAGCAGCCTTATTCGCCTGTGGAGAGGAGTGGATCGTCGGCGGCGTTCATCATCAGTGCGACGGATATGGGGGGGAGGGAGCCGGCGGTGGGAGTCGACACCACCGGCAGGCCCCATGTCTTCATTCCGAGCAGCGTGTCCATTACGCAGCGACGCGACGCATCACCACACCGGCGCGGAGATGTAAGAAACAAGTGAGAAAATGGAGCAGCGCACACTACCAGTCTACACTACAATGATCATCATGTCAGCGTCATCCCGGCTCGTCTGCAGTCCGAGGGAGGTGAGGGATTCTCTCCCTGGTCTTCGACGACCTGAGGGAGGTGTTACCGGACGGCCCGGTGCAGCGGCATGCAGGCGGCAAGAGGCTGCTATGAGAGTCCTCGGCGCACGGCTGATCTACAACTTCACTACATGCACACCATGGGTTTTGCCTCGCGGGGCTACGGCTCCTGTGAAGACACTCTTTTACATCCATGATTTTTCATGGATGTGAGGGAGGAGGTATGAAAGTTTTATTTTTGAAGGACAAAATCTGCCTTACAGTGGCTGTGAGCGGCTGTAATGACATGGAGTTGCATTCCTGTTTTCAGTCATATCTGGCCAATATGACTGGATGGAGGAATGTAATGAAGTGTGTACACATTGAAAAAAAGAAGAGAAAAAAAAATCGAAGTGGGACAAAGAAAACAACTGAGAACAATGCAATTCAACTCTACGACGAAGGCCGTGCTTTGGCCTATGCGCATCCAGTGGTGCGCACAGGAACTGCGTGTGCAACAAGCTTCTTCATATGGCCTGTGATGGCTATACTGAACAGTCAAAGGTGAGATGAAAGAAAAGAGAACTTGCAGGAGAATTACTATATATCAGATGAATATCAGTTTCATTTGAGTTCAATTGTGATGTCAAAAGTTTGTCTAGTTCAACATATTATAGGCAATATGTTGGATGTATATGTTCTGTCGTAAATTAGATATGTTGATTTATAAGCCTAATTACATAAATCAAGGAGGAATATTTTCCCCATGACGTGAAGAGAATATTGGTCAATATTGTTTTAATTTCCTAAATTCTGGCCTTTTAAAGTTATTCTTTTCTATGTTCTGTGTACCTAACTCTGAGAGAGCAGAATTTAGATTTAATGCAGTATATAACAAATATGTTATTGCATGTAATAAATTTACTGTAAACACGACAGTGTGATGTTAAGTGTCAGAATTGTATACTATTCATTCAAGCCAATCTGTACATCGGTTGAGGTTATGTGAAAATTGATAAAAGTGAGATTAATTACGTCACAGAGGAGTTATTAAGGTGTAAAAGGAGTTTTTATTGTGGTTTTCAGCTAGAACGTATTTTTTCTGTGTTTGTTTCCGTGGCAGCAAAGTGGCTGGCGCACGAGGAGTTCCCAGGATTTGTCAGTGATCCTGAAGTTTATGTTATGTTATGGTTAAACGTTAGAGCTTGAAATTAGAGTAACACATGAAGGGCTTTGAGAAACATTTTGATGATTAGGGCTGACCCTAAAAAATCGATTATTCGATGTTCAATCGCGGGGCACGGGCGTCGATCTTGAAATTAAAAATCGAATAATAATAAAATAAAATAAAAACGGACGCTTTTGGTCCGTGCGCCGGCCCATTTTGGGCCGCGGCCCATAGGTTGCGCACCGCAAATTGGAGCCATCAATGACTGACTGATATTGCCCGACCGACCGTCATGCGGCTGCTTCAACGAGCAGGCCTACTGTACTGTCCAGTAGAAAGAAGGAGGCGCGTGGATAACAGTAGCCAGAGAGTTGATAGGCTATAAGATAGATCCTTTCATTAGCCTTTCAGGGACAAACATTTAAGTGTTGATTTATTAAACGTAAAGTCGACGGCACGCCACGGTCCTCTACACAACACAGCCCCGTTGCGTTCGATGAAATGTTGTTGAACTGTAGCTGTATTCTGTATTATCAGCAAAGATGAGACTAGGGAACGCAAAGAGGCAACACAGCACTGATAAACCTGACTAGCTCTGTAAAAGAAATGACACGATTACGACGGGGCTTATATTCCAGTCGTCCCAAACGTTTTCATGCCGAGGATCCCCACATTGACGAACACTAAACGCGGCGGTGGTCCAGTTCTCACTCCTAAACTTTTTTCATGTCAAGGAATACAAGGACCACGTAATCAACTTTCACAAATCTGGAAGGTATGGACAACAGACACAACAACAACAACGTGAGAAGCATTTCAGCGTGTTGTTCGCCTCTTTCTTTCTTTCCAAACAGAGCTAACTATTTACCGGAGCCTTCTAAGCTCTGCTATTTACATGGACGAGCAAAGAGTTTTAGAGGGGGGATGGGTGACCATGGCCATACCCAGTCTTATAAACTGAGTAAATGGGCACTGGGCAGCGGCTGAAGACTCCTTTATCTGTGTGTGTGCGCACGTCTCTGCCTTTTGGTCATCAGAGCCTTTAGTGTCAGAGTTGCGACATTGAGGGGATCACAAACTGAGCGCTCGAGCTGATGTTCATGCAGCCTTAATAGAGACAAGCTGGAGTTGAAAATGCATCACTTTCAACTAGGGAGACGCAAATAAGAGATATTTTAGGCATCGGTGCAACATGTTAAATGTTTTAAGTATTGTACAGTAAATAAACAATCTAAAATGAAGGGGTTTAAGATCATTCAAAATGGGTTGTTGCCAATGCATTTTTATGTAGAAGAGCCGCCATTGGACTGGCCCCATTAAGTGAACGGAGTTTGCATATACTCCAAGGCTTTGTGCAGGATGTCGCTGCACGCTGCTTCATTAGTACTGTAATAATAACAAAGGCTCGATTGAAAATTATGCTTTATTTCAGTACATTTCACGACAAAACAAGCATTTAATGCTTCCTGTTCTAGTTGGTCATTATGACTACCGTTTCCTCCTACCATTTCTATTTTGCATCTGCGATGTGTGGGTCAAACTTACCCCGTTGGGGGGGGGGTCTTTAAAGTGTCATGTTTTTGATGTTCGACTAGTCATAAGGGACAGAGGGAGGACTGGTAATAATGTGGTTCATATCATCTTTACATGAGGTTTCACCTCATGGAGGGAGGATTTGTTGTGTATTTATGAACCACATTACACATTATACACTATACATTGCACATTACAATATTGGCTATAATTACAATTGGCTGTCTCTCCCTAAAATGCTGACACCTTAGCTCAGGACAGTAAGAAGTCCTGCAGCTGTCATTCTACAGAAATAAAGCAAGGGCCACCTGGCTACTATGGTCAGGACTTGTGAGTGAGAACATCAAAGACACGACAATGCCTAATTTGGGATTCTTGACACCTCTAACTTTGGGGGGTTGGAGCACAACATGATGTATAAAGTCTTTACTGTATGCATTGCCAGTGTGTTGTGTGTGTGTCCCGTCAGGCCGGCAGGCCTGATGGTCTGTTGTTGTGATAAACCAAGACTACAATAAACATGGAACCTTCGAAATAATGCTGCTGCTCCTGGTTGCTTCCTTCTCCATCATCTTTGCACTGTTTTTTAAGTATTATTTCCACTATATTTACAACAGTTGCTACTCAATTTTTTTTTTCAAACGTATGCATGTATGCTGTCCTAACAGAAAGCAGGTGTTTAATTGTCTCTGTCCTAACAGAAAGCAGGTGTTTAACGTGTCTCTGTCCTAACAGAAAGCAGGTGTTTAACGTGTCTCTGTCCTAACAGAAAGCAGGTGTTTAACGTGTCTCTGTCCTAACAGAAAGCAGGTGTTTAATAACGTGTCTCTGTCCTAACAGAAAGCAGGTGTTTAATAACGTGTCTCTGTCCTAACAGAAAGCAGGTGTTTAATAACGTGTCTCTGTCCTAACAGAAAGCAGGTGTTTAACGTGTCTCTGTCCTAACAGAACTCAGGGGTCTCAGAACAGGGTACTGGGACCAAGGATCAGATCTCTCATCAGTAAACTGACCTCAGATCAGGACAGAACAGAAGAATCATCTCTGTCTGATAGCTCTGAGAGCTCTGTGTCCTTCACTAGGTCACTCTATACTCTATCTATAGCGCTATTGGTCAGAATTGCAACCAAATGGACCTTGGGTGCAATTCTCAATCGCTGTGGTGTAGCAGGTATTGTGTAAGTCTTCTCATTGGCTGCATGGCAGCAAATCAGGTCTGGGGCCTTGGGGTAGGCCGAAAGCCTGTACCACCAGCCCTGGGCCTGAGCTTTCCAAATAATTGTAACTACTAACTAACTAATAACTGTACTCCCCGGCTTTGTTCATCATGAGTTGAAGCGCTTGATGATGGCCTGGTGGTATAGGCTTTCGGGCCTACCTCAAGGCCCCAAACCTGATTTGCTGCCATGCAACCAATGAGAGGACTTACACCATACCTGCTACACCACAGCGATTGGGAATTTCACCTCTTATCTGTAGCTCTGACAGTGTACTCAGAGTTGCATTTACATTTACATTGATTTTACAATATAACACAACAGAGCAGACAGACATGTATGTTTTCACTACAGTGAAACAGGAATATTCAGATACAATAATTTAATTCACTTTGTAGCTGAAATACTGAACTACTATTCTAATGAAATGGATCAGTAACAATACATAGTGTAATTTACCCCCACAGGATAATACAAGGTATTTATATAATCATGAACAAATGGACTTTGTCATTCACATGATAATTAGTCCTTTGATAAATGCCAAAGTGATGCTCAATGTCAATACAAATAGTTTAGCAACTCTATGTAGACTTATAGCATTTCATAACATTGTATAGTATTTGTATCAACAGTTTAATTAATTACTGTTACATTTTTATCTTTTGTATGATTGAAATCAACCATACAAAATTAATCTGCTTTTTCTTTGTTTCGTTCCTTGGCGTAAGTTACTGTGGATTCAGAATCTGATAAATAATTAAATTATAGATTGTCTGTATTATTTCTATGGATAAATCCTGTCATTTAACTGCATCTCTATGGGGTTGAAGGACAGAGTGTAGTGGGCGGGGCTTAGCGTAGGGCTAATTGTATAAATGTGTTTTATGATTCCACAGAGCAGAGTGTCCAACTCCCAGCCTTCTGTCTGTGAAGAGTGACCGGTCTATAGGACTGCCTCATAACTTCACTAATATACATGCTAGTCCACTGCAGGCCTTGTTAAGTATGTCCATGCTAGTCCACTGCAGGCCTTGTTAAGTATGTCCATGCTAGTCCACTGCAGGCCTTGTTAAGTACTGTATGTCCATGCTAGTCCACTGCAGGCCTTGTTAAGTATGTCCAATGTCCATGCTAGTCCACTGCAGGCCTTGTTAAGTATGTCCATGCTAGTCCACTGCAGGCCTTGTTAAGTATGTCCATGCTAGTCCACTGCAGGCCTTGTTAAGTATGTCTATGCTAGCCCACTGCAGGCCTTGTTAAGTATGTCTATGCTAGTCCACTGCAGGCCTTGTTAAGTATGTCTATGCTAGTCCACTGCAGGCCTTGTTAAGTATGTCTATGCTAGTCCACTGCAGGCCTTGTTAAGTATGTCTATGCTAGCCCACTGCAGGCCTTGTTAAGTATGTCCATGCTAGTCCACTGCAGGCCTTGTTAAGTATGTCCATGCTAGTCCACTGCAGGCCTTGTTAAGTATGTCCATGCTAGCCCACTGCAGGCCTTGTTAAGTATGTCTATGCTAGTCCACTGCAGGCCTTGTTAAGTATGTCTATGCTAGTCCACTGCAGGCCTTGTTAAGTATGTCTATGCTAGTCCACTGCAGGCCTTGTTAAGTATGTCCATGCTAGCCCACTGCAGGCCTTGTTAAGTATGTCCATGCTAGCCCACTGCAGGCCTTGTTAAGTATGTCCATGCTAGTCCACTGCAGGCCTTGTTAAGTATGTCTATGCTAGCCCACTGCAGGCCTTGTTAAGTATGTCCATGCTAGCCCACTGCAGGCTTTGTTAAGTATGTCCATGCTAGCCCACTGCAGGCCTTGTTAAGTATGTCTATGCTAGCCCACTGCAGGCCTTGTTAAGTATGTCTATGCTAGCCCACTGCAGGCCTTGTTAAGTATGTCTATGCTAGTCCACTGCAGGCCTTGTTAAGTATGTCCATGCTAGCCCACTGCAGGCCTTGTTAAGTATGTCCATGCTAGTCCACTGCAGGCCTTGTTAAGTATGTCCATGCTAGCCCACTGCAGGCCTTGTTAAGTATGTCTATGCTAGTCCACTGCAGGCCTTGTTAAGTATGTCTATGCTAGTCCACTGCAGGCCTTGTTAAGTATGTCTATGCTAGTCCACTGCAGGCCTTGTTAAGTATGTCCATGCTAGCCCACTGCAGGCCTTGTTAAGTATGTCCATGCTAGCCCACTGCAGGCCTTGTTAAGTATGTCTATGCTAGCCCACTGCAGGCCTTGTTAAGTATGTCTATGCTAGCCCACTGCAGGCCTTGTTAAGTATGTCCATGCTAGCCCACTGCAGGCCTTGTTAAGTATGTCTATGCTAGCCCACTGCAGACCTTGTTAAGTATGTCTATGCTAGTCCACTGCAGGCCTTGTTAAGTATGTCCATGCTAGCCCACTGCAGGCCTTGTTAAGTATGTCCATGCTAGCCCACTGCAGGCTTTGTTAAGTATGTCTATGCTAGCCCACTGCAGGCCTTGTTAAGTATGTCCATGCTAGTCCACTGCAGGCCTTGTTAAGTATGTCCAATGTCCATGCTAGTCCACTGCAGGCCTTGTTAAGTATGTCTATGCTAGTCCACTGCAGGCCTTGTTAAGTATGTCCATGCTAGCCCACTGCAGGCCTTGTTAAGTATGTCCATGCTAGCCCACTGCAGGCCTTGTTAAGTATGTCCATGCTAGCCCACTGCAGGCCTTGTTAAGTATGTCTATGCTAGTCCACTGCAGGCCTTGTTAAGTATGTCTATGCTAGTCCACTGCAGGCCTTGTTGACTACATTTAAAAGACATGTTGAAGCTGTTGCTACTGAAATGATGAATTATTAGGGCTGGGACGATATGGGTACCTCACGATACGATACATATCACGATATTAGGCCCTCGATAATGAATATATCATGGTATTCGGTATATTGCGATATTTGCGATATATTGCATGAAATTCATAAACGATACATCACGATAACTAACTGAAAATGGAAAAATGACCATGAAAACGCCACAATCTGGAATTATGCATTTTATTCCAAACTCACAGGTTTTTTGGGTTCACAAACTGGCCAGTATGATTGTCCATAACGCTTGACTCCTCCAAACAGAAAAAAAACATTAAGAACATAGATATAAAATATTAAAGGTTTTTCTGAACATTAAGTAGCAATAGCAAATTCCTGAAACCATTTGAGTGCTTAATTTTCACTTATAAAACTGTCATCATAAAAAATAAAATACTGCTGGATGCATTAAGGTGCCTGTCAAATATAAAATGCAGTATAAACTTTAACCTTGTGCAAGATGATTCTGAACAGTGAATATGAACTACATGTAAACATTACACTGCCTTTTGTCACTTTTTTCACCAAAAAGAAAAAAAGAAATACTGCTGGAAACATTAAGGTGCCTGTCAAGCAGGGCTGCAAAGATCAATCATAATCAAATTGATAATGCTATTTAGTTGTCAACAAATTTACTCCGTAATTAATCAGAATAAGCCTAAAGGCATATTGAGTTGCTTTAGTTCATTAGTAAATGTTTCTTTGCATAGCAGACTTATCAGCAGTTAATGAAATGTATTTTGTTAGAACATGTCTAGAATACATATTTTAAGGTGATAAAGAAGTGTTGTAACCCAATTAATCAATTATGAAAATCATTAGTTGCAGCCCTACTGTCAAGTATAAATGCAGTGTAAATAGTACAATCTTCTACGAAATATAGACGATAGAGAAAAATATTGATAAATCTGTTTTCTGAAAAATAAAGTAAAATATAAAGCTGCATAAAGTGTAAACGTACAGCTGACATAGTAACTGTTTATGTAAACTTCACATAACAACGACCCATAACAGTGCTGATCAAGTATTTACCAACTTGTTTTATGTAAACTTGGGCCTTTAGTGCAAGATAAGAAATATAACGATAATATAAAGTTAAGAGATCAAAATAAAGTCAGTGATTAGGAGGATACTAAACCAGTGAACTTGAACCAGTGAACTTATCCTGCACACATCAAGGCATATTCTTTTTGAGGAACACCAGTTGATCTGCATGCTCAGGGGTAATTGCACTCCTCTCAGCACTGATGATGTCACCAGTAGTAGAGAAGACTCTCTCTGATGCTACACTAGTGCCTGGGACACACAGATATTTTTTGGCCAGCTTGGCAAGGAGTGGGTACCTGACTTCCTCAGACCTCCACCAACCCAATGGGTCACCTGACAGTGGAAGAGGTTCAGCCTCTTGGTACAGCTGGACCTCCTTTTCAGCAGTGGCTGTAGGTGTCATCCTGGTCTGAGATCTGCCATTGTTGAAGGTCTTTCCAAGAAGACTATCAAGTGCAGATCTTCTCTTCTTTGGTGCAGATCCCCCCTCAGCAGCATCACGTCCCTCAGCAGCATCACGTCCCTCAGCAGCATCACGTCCCTCAGCAGCATCACGTCCCTCAGCAGCATCACGTCCCTCAGCAGCATCACGTCCCTCAGCAGCATCACGTCCCTCAGCAGCATCACGTCCCTCAGCAGCATCACGTCCCTCAGCAGCATCACGTCCCCCAGTTCTTTCCTCCTCCTCCTCACCATCAGACTGCATTCCACCCACATGTTCTGCATCCTGTAAAACAAAAAAAAACATTGGCAGAGTGGCACCCCTTTATTATTAATATTGTTGACCATAAACATTTTCCCTCTTTCCATTTTTCTCATCACTACACACTACATATCAAATTAATCATTTGTATTAATTGTTCAAGTCTTGTTTTGCAAATGACAACAACTAACATGTAGTAAACTTGCTATTGTTTAGTGTTAGTGCTAACTTGGTAATTACCATCAGGGCAGCAGCCTTTGACACCACCACAGCAACAGTTTCCAGTACATGTGGAGGGGACAAGAAAGACATGGACTTGAACCTTGGGTCCAAGAAAGTTGCCACGTAGAGGAAGTCTTTTTCCTTTTCAGACGTGTAGCGCTTGGACAGATCTCCATGGATGGCAGTCTTCAGCCCTTTGACAACAGCAGTTTCATAGGGAGAGATGACAGTTGGCTGTGAAGAGGAGCAATGATGGACACTGTTGGGTTCTTCTCCTCACACATGCTCTTGGTTGCCACCTTCATTGGCTCGAGGACTTTACAAACTGCTTCAGCATTTTTAAGGTCATCATCGTCCAGGGTGCTGAGTGCAGTGGCATTCCTTTTGACCTTATGAAGAATAAATAAAACGGGACAGAACAGAAGGAACTTTCATTAAAATCAATATATACAAAGTGAGGTAGACTGCTGTACTCTTACAGTCACACTGGGGGAAAAAAAAGAATCGTTGAGATTACGTGATTCAAACATGGACATTGGTTCGACCTGAATGATTTGCTTTGGCAGCACTAGATCCAATCACATTCAACTTGCCCCAACATGAATGGATCTAGTGCTGCCAAAGCAAATCATTCAGGTGGAACCAATGT
Source organism: Benthosema pterotum (assembly GCA_039105355.1). Taxonomy (NCBI): domain Eukaryota; kingdom Metazoa; phylum Chordata; class Actinopteri; order Myctophiformes; family Myctophidae; genus Benthosema; species Benthosema pterotum. The sequence continues at coordinate 4,990,657 of CM076979.1, forward strand.
CCATGTTTGAATCACGTCATCTCATTCCATCCAATCACAATTCACTTTTTGACTTGTCATGTTTACAGTTTACAGTCAGTCAAAGCTGGACATATGCTAAGAAACATCAAATACATCAAGGCTAAGAAACATCAAATTAATCAATATGTCAGGCCGTATTCACACTGCAAAATCAAATGATTACAATGTTCTACATGAACAAACAGCAAACCTTAAATATATATATTTTTATACAGTTAAACAACTTACATCCGGAGTTAAGAGGGCAGCAGTGACAGCAGGCTGCAGCTCAAGAAACCGCTGAAGCATCTCATAGGAACTGTTCCAGCGGACAGCAACATCAGTTATGAGCTTCTTGTGTGTGCCGGCAGGTTCCAGGCCAAGATTCATGCACATCTGCATCTTCTTCAGGGCGTCAGCTATTTGAGTGAATATTTAAGTTATTAGTAGTTTGCATACAATACATACAGGGTCTACCAAAAGGTACTCAATTCATTCATTCATAGAATGACAGAAAATAATAGTGTTATTGTAATGTTAGTAAACAACATTGGCAGTCTAATGCAGAGGTTCTCAAACTTTTCAGACATTGACCCCCAAAATAATCACATTTGAACTGGTGACCCCCACACTGAGATTTGGAATCATAGTTGAGCTGAAATATTATGTATATTAAAGTCTGATATACAGTACTAGGCAGTGGGCGCAATGAGCTTGCAGATAATGTGTCCCCCCCCCCCCCCCCCCTTATTTTCATCCAGCTTTTATATTACAGAATTTGATAAAAATATCAATTCACTGTCATAACAGTTGCAAATCAGGAATGGGAAAATACATATTACAGCAGTGTTTCTTAAAGTGGGGTCCAAAGACTACGTAGGGCTCTGAGAGTTCCAGGGGTCCCTAGTTAAACTATAGATGGTAACCAAACGTAACAGAGTGTGTACAAATGGGACCAAATGGACCCTTTATTTGTACACTCAAGAGTTAAATTAACATTGATATTGTAATATAAATTGGGGGTCCTTGTGTGAAAATGTTTGGCAACCTAGTAGTATGTATCACAGCGTCTTAGGGATTTGTCTTTACCTGCTGAAGGGCTTCTGTGGAAGAAGGACGTGATTCTCCTCACTTTCTGAAGCAGATGCTCACTGTTGGGAAGTTTTAGGGCACGCTGGACGGCCAGGTTCAGCACATGTGCAAAACATCTAACGTGAAGATAGCCACACAGCTCGACTGCCAAGCACATATTTGCAGCATTGTCAGTAACCACTGCTGGATCTTTTCCTGCAAGCCTCCACTCTTCTGTGGCCTTCTTCAGCACCTTTGCCACGTTACGTGCTGTATGCGATTCGTTCACCTCCCTAGTTTGAAGGACATATGATTGAAGCTCCCAGTCGTCGTCAATGTAGTGAACGGTAATTGTGAGGAAGGACACGGTGGCTCTTGATGTCCAAGCATCACAGGTAAGTGCAACTCGCACAGCATGTACGAGTGAATCCTCCACCATTTCTCTTGTTTCTGCATACAATTCTGGGATGGTCGTTTCGGTTACGTACTTGCGACTTGGCATCTGGTAACGGGGTTCGAGTGCCTTTACCATGCGGCAAAAACCTACATTTTCTACCACACTGTATGGACGCAGGTCCTTGCAGATGAACGTGGCGATCGCTCTCGTTATACGTTGAGCCCTCGGACACCCAGAGGGAAACTTTGTCTGCAGAGATTCGATGATGTTGGCTTGGTTTGGAGTCGGACGGACAGCCGACAGCGCCTTGGCACTTCTAGGGGCTATGTCTGCATGGTGGTGGTCGAGGTGGCTCTGCAGATTGCTGGTGTTGCTGGTGTACTTCACGTTGGAGCGACAGTGTTTGCAGATAGCATACGACTTATCGAGAGTTAATCCGTCTTCTTTTTCATAGAAACCAAAATGGGTCCAGACCTTACTGTAATACTTGGCCGGTGCATTCTTTATTTGTCGCTCTTTATCGCTGTTCGCCGACATGTTTTTTTATTATTATTGTTTTCGTTCGTTTTCTTTCCTCCCTCCGCTTACCATAGCTTTAGCTTGCTGTCGCTGACCTCGATGACTCACTGTGGCTGTCTCACTACTTCCGCCCAGTCCAGTCGTTTTATTTGATCACAGCGCCACCCCAAGAGCTCAGGCAAGCACTCAGGCAGAATGCAGTACTGCACTCTGTGGCAAACAAGCTTTAGCTTCTTAGATTACTGTCTTGCTGTCGCTGACCTCGCTGACTCACTGTGGCTGTCTCACTACTTCCGCCCAGTGCAGTGACAGTCCTTTTATTTTAACACAGCGCCACCCCAAGAGGCCCTCAGGCACTCAGGCAGAATGCGGTACTGCACTCTGTGGCAAACAAGCTATAAATAGAGCCGTTTCATGCTGTACTGAAATATCGATATCTGCCGACGGCATATCGATTATTTATCGCGGGATGAAGTATCGCGATATATCGATATATCGATATTTCAGCACACCCCTATTAAGCCCCTTATATCTGTACGTTTGTAAATACATTCTGTTATTATTGTCTCCACCGAAGGTGGGGACTATAAAACGCCCTCCGTCCGTGCGCGCGGCCCGTCCGTCCCCCCGAATCTGTCCGTCGCACGACTGTGTGTGCACGCAGCCTCCGTCCGTGCGCGCGGCCCGTCCGTCCCCCGAATCTGTCTGTCGCACGACTGTGTGTGCACGCAGCCTGTTTGTCATGACGTCATGACGACGTTGTAGTTGATACACTAGTACCAGTGAACGTTCAAACCTGAGTACGGGCGGTGGAGACCTGGGTACGGGTCTCTAGGAGGAAGACTGAGCTTGAGAAGCTTGAGATGACCGAAGGTGGGGACTATAAAACGCCCTCCGTCCGTGCACGCGGCCCGTCCGTCCCCCAAATCTGTCCGTCGCACGACTGTCTGTCCGTGCACGCGGCCCGTTCGTCATGACGTCATGACGACATGACGACGTTATAGTCGTCATGGCGTCGACTATAATCCGTGCCCTGAATCTGTCCGTCCCATGACGTCATGACGACGTCATAGTTGACACACTAGTGCGAGTACACGTTCAAACCTGAGCCCGGACGGTGGAACCTGTGCCCCGTAGGGGCACAATCTTGTTTAAGCTGCTTCTGTATGGGTTTGAAGAACAGCTTGTCATGGCAGAGTGGAGTGGGCGGAGCTTAGCATAGGGCTGATTACTGTATATAAATGTAAAATGTTCAGTAATGACCCTGGATCTAAACACACTAAAATGACGTTCATACTGTCTCCTGACACTCCCCCTGGCCAGCCGGGGCGCCTGATGGAGGGGACAGGAACTGGTTGGAATAACGTGTTCCTTCCATGCGCTACGTCCAACCAGGGAAACTCCCCCCTGTCGGGTGAAAAGAAGGCAGCTTGGACTCCTCATGCATTGAAGGAAGCATTAGGCCAGTCCGCTGCCTCCCCAGGTTGGCGGAGGATGTGTAGAGCCCAGGATCACATTAGGAATTGGCACTGGGTGAAAAAATGGGTTACAAAATCGTGGGATAAAATATTTTTTTAAAAAAGAAAAATATAGATTGATACAAATGTTCTCTTATGGAGTCCTTGGCATTTATTTCCTAAAGGTGGCCTGTGAGCTAAATCGGTAAGTTTTGAGGTCCTTGACATGTTTGGGAATCACTGCTATCCAACATCTCAATTCTGCCCATAGACGGCCTCACCTATATTTCAACTAGAGATGTCCGATATACAATATGATTGATTGAAATGTAAAAGGTACAGGGTACAGTCAAACACTTCCAGAAGGATATCACCACAAACAGTCCTTCTGGCTAGTTTCCATTCAGGTCCTGGGTATTCAATTCGTAATCATAACATTAAAAATAACATAATTTAAAATGTGTTTTATGATTCCACAGAGCAGAGTGTCCAACTCCCAGCCTTCTGTCTGTGAAGAGTGACTGGTCTATAGCACTGCCTCATAACTTCAGTAATGAACCTCCTGGACCTAAACACACTAAGTATGTCCATGCTAGTCCACTGCAGGCCTTGCTGACTACATTTAAAAGACATGTTGAAGCTGTTGCTACTGAAATGATGAATTATATCTGTACGTTTGTAAATAAATCCTGTCATTTAACCTGCTTCTCTATGTGTTTGAAGAACATCTTGTCATGGCAGAGTGGAGTGGGCGGGGCATAGTGCAGGGCTAATTGTATAAATGAACGTGTTTTATGATTCCACAGAGCAGAGTGTCCAACTCCCAGCCTTGTATCTGTGAAGAGTGACCGGTCTATAGGACTGCCTCGTAACTTCACTAATGAACCTCCTGGACCTACTAAGTATGACAATCCTTCTATAAATACATTGTTGGGAGAGTTCAGTTCAGTCAGAACTAGTTCAGTTCATAGGTCATGCTGGAGCTAAGATAGACAGTAAGTAAGCTGTCTTATGTGGTGTATACTATAGAACATCATTGGGACTGATTAATTGAGATTAAAGGTAGGGGAAGTGATTTCACTTTTGTCAGATATCACCCAAAAATATTTTTTTCTGTTAAAATGCTCTATTATAAGGTGTGGAAACCACATATGGAGTTTCCCCCTCCCCCACGTTAGCAGAGGAGCTAATAAAAGTTCCCCAGGTCACCACAATTCTCCTCCAATCAGGATCAAGCAGCAGGTTCACATAGTGTAGCTACTGTTGGCTGCCCCTAGTGCTCCAGGCTGGTACTACACCATGAATTTCCCATCACTTCCCCTACCTTTAATTATTTACAGAAACAATAATGTGAACTCATTTTAATTGCACATAGATTTTGCACCACAGAACCTTTTTCACTGGACGGATTTCCGGGATGCACGCAACAGGAGAATCCAATTGGGGTAACCAATAAGGGCTGCCATTGATCCCAACCCCACTGTTCCGTCCTCCCATTGGTCCAAAATGCTTTCTCTAAACTCTAAATCTTTGAAGAGATAAGTAAGGCATTTTACCTCTTTAGGTGATTCGTGACTCATCCCGATTACTTTCAAGGACCCCCCAGTATGACTAGTACCGTTGCCCGACCTCATCTTCACTTCTACGAAGGAGCTGCACTATACATTTTTTGCCTGCCCAACCAATTAGGAAAGGTTACATCCAGGCCTGAACTATAGCCGAGAGAAAGAAAAGCCGAGAGAGAGAGAAAGTTGGAGTGCACGTTCCGTCCCCACGCCTCAAGCCTGTATAGTAGTGCGTACTCTGTGTAACATGGGTGGATTAATGTTCTACCTGCATTGCACTGTCTGACAATATAGACGGCACAAAACGGCAAATAGCTCTCTGTGGTGAGTCCATCATGAAAGAGCCACGTGCGTATACAATATATACTGTAGCAATGCATGTGCGCTGCGCGTCCCGTGATGCAGACAGACAGCGCAATGGCCTTAGATCCATCCATAAAGCAATAAAACGATAAGCACAGAGATAGTTATTTAGCCCAAGTTTAGCGAAAGCTCAGTAGCTGCTGCAGTGAACACACTCTGCTACTCTAGTAGAATAATAATGGGGGGCGGGGGGAAATTAGGGAATATATCGTGATTTGGCGAATTTTTCCCTGGCGATTGGCGTTGGAAAAAAAAAGGCATTATCGTCCAACCCTAGTGTGGACACAGTTTTGATTTAGAAAATACTCGGTGTCACACTACCAACTTGTTTTATCACAAAAAATGCTCAAATATTGGTATGCGATTGATATGAATTAATTATAAAGCTTCAAATTAATTAGATAAAAAAAAATTGTCATGTCCCACCCCTAATTAAAACGTAATATTCTAACTTCCTCCTACTGACTGTTTAGTCCTAGTGTAGTGTTATTGTGCCAACCACAAACCACAACATAATATAATCCATGAACTGATTTTCTTTAGTTAACACACACTGTAATAAACCTCAATGTACTGTTTAATACATGTTTAATTCCATCATTAATCTGTGTGAAGCACCAGCTATTGTCCTCCTTACTGTAGGTCTCTTTAAAACATTTTTATCAAAATGTTGACAGATTGAGGTCATTAAACATCTGTTATTAATTAACACATGTCTCAACTGCTTTATAAGCACCAGGACCCAAAAATAATAAGCTTGACAATCAATTTGATCACATTTTAGGCATTTTTATGGCATTTCCATTATGTTTACAAGGTATTTTACCTTAAGCTATAATATATTAAACTGTCTAATTTAATAACTATATTGTATTGTCTTCATCTCCACAGAGAGACATTCAGAAACACACCTGGACAGAAGACATTCATTCAAATCACACCTGGACACAGTAAGACTGGACATTTTATACTCATTAACAGAGTAAAACAAATGATCCAGTGTTCTGTATTTGATTTAATACATATAGTTTTAATGCTATGGATTGTTCAATGTAAAGTTATGAATGAAACAGAATGTTTAACATGTATTAATTGTCTTCTCATATCAGATGTCAGTCTGCAGGAGGATTTAAAGGTTTTTAAGGTCACTCTGGACGGTCTTGAACGTGTGACATACGTCATTGAAGTGCCCTCCCTCTCCAGCATCTACACAGACCTCCACCTATCAGCAGGAGGGAGTGAAGGGGTTAATCAGCAACATGAGGTGTGGCAGCTTGAGACCTTCTCCAAGATGAAGACCCTCCATGAGGACCTGATCAAGTGCTGTTCCATCTTTAAGACCATCCTCCCTGGCAGAGACAAACCCAGCAGCAGAGTTCTGACCAATGGCATCGCTGGCATCGGAAAGACGTTCTCCACGCGTAAGTTCGCTCTGGACTGGGCGAGAGGTTTGGAGAACGAAGACATCGTTCTCCTGGTTCCCTTCTCATTCCGGGAGCTGAACTTGGTCAGAGATGAGCAGCACAGTCTCCTCTCACTGATCCATGCTTTCCATCCAACGTTAAAGAAGGTCACAGCAGAGCATCTCGCTGCCTGGAAAGTTGGCTTCATCTTCGATGGTCTGGATGAAAGCAGGTTTCCACTGAAATTCCAGAACATTGATGTCAATTCTAATACCTTTGACAACAATGACATCATCTCTGATGTCACAGTGACATCATCGGTAGGCATGCTGCTGACAAACCTCATCAAGGGGAATCTGCTCCCCTCGGCTCTCCTCTGGATAACCACCAGACCTGCAGCAGCCAATCAGATCCCTCCTGCATGCGTTGACATGGTGACAGAAATACGAGGGTTCACAGACCCCCAGAAGGAGGAGTTCTTCAGGAAGATGTTCAGGGATGATGAGGAGCTGGCCAGAACGATCATCTCACACGTGAAGACATCAAAGAGCATCCACATCATGTGTCACATCCCAGTCTTCTGTTGGATGACCGCTACCGTTGTGGAGGACCTGGTGAAGACAGACGGGTCAGGACAGCTGCCCAAGAACCTGACAGGGATGTTCAGCCACTTTGTGGCGCTTCAGCTAAGAAGGAAGAACATGAAGTATGACGAGGGTCAAGAAGAAAAGAAAACAAAAGGAAACCAAAAAGAGAGAATCAGAGAAAAAAGGAAAAGGGTGAAGTTCACAGAGACTGACAGGAAGCTTCTTCTGAAGCTGGGCAGGCTGGCGTTTGAACAACTGGAGAAAGGCAACATCATGTTCTACCAAGAAGACCTGGAAAAGTGTGGTCTTGATGTGAACGATGCCTCGCTGTACTCAGGAGTGTGCACAGAGATCTTCAAAGAAGAGACCATTCAATCTCAGAGAAAGGTCTACAGCTTTGTTCATCTGAGCATCCATGAGTTCATGGCTGCAGTCTACCTGTTCCACTGTTTCACACAGAAGAACATGAAGGTCCTGATGACATTCCTGGGAGGAGAAGAAGAAGAAGAAGAAGAAGAAGAAGAAGAAGAAGAAGAAGAAGAAGAAGAAGAAGAAGAAGAGGAAGAAGAAATGACCCTGGATGTCTTCCTGCAGAGAGCCATGGAAAAAGCCCTGAAGAGTAAGAATGGCCACCTGGACCTCTTTGTCCGCTTCCTTCATGGTCTCTCACTGGAGTCCAACCAGAGTCTGTTAGGAGGTCTGCTGGGTCAGACAGAGAACAGTCCAGAGAGCATCCAGAGAGCCATCAAGAACCTGAAGGAGATGAAACGTGAGGATATGAGTCTCTCTCCTGACAGATTCATCAACATCTTCCACTGTCTGATGGAGATGAACGACCACTCAGTACATCAGGAGATCCAACAGTTACTGAAGTCAGCAGACAGATCAAAGACAGAACTGTCTGAGAGCCAGTGTTCAGCTCTGGCCTTCATCCTGCTGACGCTAGAGGAGCCTCTGGATGAGTTGGACCTGCAAGAATACAACACAGGTGGATCGTCATGGGGGAGGTTAAGTCTGCTTCCAGCTGTGAGGAACAGCAGAAAGGCTCGGTTAGTAGTCATGTGATTAGAAAAAACTATTATATTAAAAAAACTATACTTCTAATAGGAGAGAGTGAGATAGATGTCTGGTCAGCCACCCAACACAATTGTGGTGGTCCCCAGCTTGCCGTTAGTCAGAATGGTGGTCCCTGGACAAAATCTTTTGAAAACACATCAGATACAACATGTATGCCCAAAAAGAAAATGTCTGACACATTACAATATATGATACAAAAAGAAAATGACCGAAAGAAGTAAAAGGAATAAAGGATTCATTCATTGATTCTCTGTATTTTGTTAGGACATAGATTGTACATTTACATTAGATTTTATAGTTAATTTCATTGAACATGAACTTGATCTAATATCACTGATTTTAAATCTGCATTTACAGACTTGTTGGCTGTTACCTCCAACAGCCAGGATATGAGATTGTGTGTTCAGCTCTCAGCTCTAATCCTTCACATCTAACAGAACTGGACATCAGTTATAATGAGATAACTGATCCATCCATGGAGCTGCTCTCTGCTGGACTGAAGAGTCCAAACTGTCAACTGGAGATACTGAGGTCACTTTATTATTTACATTAACATTATTTAATACTAATAATAGTGTGAATAAGGTTTACATCATGGTATCTCACACTGATTAAAATAATAATATGGTCAGAGTTTGTTTAGTTGTTAGTTCACACTCTCTGTGTACAATAACTACAATGTGATCCATCATGCTAAATAATCATTTCCTATCTATTACCTTTCTGTTTCCTGTCAGTTAACTTCCTGTAGGAAGATTCAGATTAAGATGATTTACTCCACATTATTCCTTCCTTCTCTTTCCATCTCTTGGTGTCTTTACTCCCAAACTGTGATTTTCACTCCAGATATTTCCTGTGTAATTCCAGACTTGCTGGCTGTATCTTCACACAGAGAGGATTTGAAGTTCTGCTCTCAGCTCTCAGCTCTAATCTTCTCCATCTGAGAGAAGTGGACCTCAGTTTCATCTGCCTGCAGGAATCACAGCTGCTCCAGCTCTGTGCTGTACTGAAGAGTCCACAGTGCAGACTGAAGATCCTGGGGTAAAGAATGTCTTCTCTCTGTGTGGATCTCTGCTGGAACACCAACAGCACTTTGTTAAATCTCTATTTCTCTGCAGGTTGTCAGGCTGTGGAGTCACAGAGGAAGGCTGTTCTTCTCTGGCTTCAGCTCTGACCTCCAACCCCTCCTCCCATCTGAAACAGCTGGACTTGAACTTCAGCCACTTAGGAGGCTCTGGTCTGAAGAAGCTGTCTGCTGTCCTGGAGACTGTCAAGTGAGTCCACTATAGGACTGTGTCCATGTTGGTCAGTCAGTAGACTATAGGACTGTGTCAGTCAGTAGACTATAGGACTGTGTCAGTCAGTAGACTATAGGACTGTGTCAGTCAGTAGACTATAGGACTGTGTCAGTCAGTAGACTATAGGACTGTGTCAGTCAGTAGACTATAGGACTGTGTCCATGTTGGTCAGTCAGTAGACTATAGGACTGTGTCAGTCAGTAGACTATAGGACTGTGTCCATGTTGGTCAGTCAGTAGACTATAGGACTGTGTCAGTCAGTAGACTATAGGACTGTGTCCATGTTGGTCAGTCAGTAGACTTTAGGACTGTGTCAGTCAGTAGACTATAGGACTGTGTCAGTCAGTAGACTATAGGACTGTGTCAGTCAGTAGACTATAGGACTGTGTCAGTCAGTAGACTATAGGACTGTGTCAGTCAGTAGACTATAGGACTGTGTCCATGTTGGTCAGTCAGTAGACTATAGGACTGTGTCAGTCAGTAGACTATAGGACTGTGTCAGTCAGTAGACTATAGGACTGTGTCAGTCAGTAGACTATAGGACTGTGTCAGTCAGTAGACTATAGGACTGTGTCCATGTTGGTCAGTCAGTAGACTATAGGACTGTGTCAGTCAGTAGACTATAGGACTGTGTCCATGTTGGTCAGTCAGTAGACTATAGGACTGTGTCAGTCAGTAGACTATAGGACTGTGTCAGTCAGTAGACTATAGGACTGTGTCAGTCAGTAGACTATAGGACTGTGTCAGTCAGTAGACTATAGGACTGTGTCCATGTTGGTCAGTTCAGTGTAGAATGTTTAACTGTCTGGCCAGGTGGATCCATAAAGTCCAGATAGAAGTATCAGTGTTCTTATAAATGACATCATAATGTATAATTTAACACACAGATAAAGAGTGTTTAAAGTAGAAACATGTGCTCCTCAGAACACAGGTCTCCACCAGGACGGGTAGCTTATTGTGGACCAGCAATGTCTCACAGCCAATCAGACGCTGTGTTCATGGTTCAAAACCAGATCTATAATTTATAGATCTATAAACCAGATCTATAATTTATAGATCTATAAACCAGATCTATAATTTATAGATCTATAAACCAGATCTATAATTTATAGATCTATAAACCAGATCTATAATTTATAGATCCATAAACCAGATCTATAATTTCTACTCCAGTCAATCTGATCCAAACCTGAGAGATGGGTCTTAATCACATGACCATAGAGATATGGTGTACCAATGGACAGAGTCTGTGGGAGAATGATGACAAAATGTGTTTAGTAAATATTGTGTTGATGTGAGACATGAAGCAGCAGAGGTTTTTACTGATTCATTGTTGTTCTACTTCCTACAGTGTGAATCATGGAGGAGAACACTGGACTAAACCTCAACTCCTTACAGCATGTGAGTCTGTCTGTCTGTCTGTCTGTCTGTCTGTCTGTCTGTCTGTCTGTCTGTCTGTCTGTCTGTCTGTCTGTCTGTCTGTCTGTCTGTCTGTCTGTCTGTCATACAAGGACCTCCAGAATTATCTATATTTGGCCACAGACCCCCTTGTTTCAGGGACCCCCAAGGAGCAAAGATTTGAGTTAAAAACATTTGCTGTGGAAGAATTTATATTCACATATTTGAGACACATTTTCACAATGGTTCAAATATATCAGTTCTACAAGCTCATAGCACAACACTGACATGTTAAATGGGTTTAATGAGTTAACAGTCTGTCTTTTCCCTCGACACCAAACCTGCTAAAATATCAGATCAGATATCAGAGTAGCAGGTGAAAAAAAGAGAAGGGAGAGAGAAAAAAAATAAACAGTCTGGTGCCAAAAGGAGCTACAGCTCTTACTCTGAAAGAACCCCATCTGACCGACCCAGAAAGACAAATGTTGTGAATCGTTAGCCTCATAGGATAACTGGGTGAATTTGAGATAATAAGAAAAAACACATTTTCTGTCAAATCTATTTGAGAATTTCTTGGAATCTCAATTTCGGAAAAAAGAAAAAAAAGAAAAAAAAAAGAGGCATTTATCCTATGAGTCTAACAGAATAATGTTTAGTTTTTACCTGATAGAATGTCTATTATGTCTATAGCTGGCGGTCCCTGGAAATACATATTTTTTTCATATGGAAGTTGGTGGTATAGATGATTTTGGAGGTCCCTGAAATAAGGACCGCTGATTAGGGCTTTAACCAAAAAATCGATGCATCGATTTGCATAACACGTGTCGACTCCAAAAAGCACGAGTCGATTTTTGTTTTTTTTCCCTTCCTCTGATGGAAAGGAGTAAGGAGGAGGAATTAAACATTTACCTTTTTTTTCCCTTTTTTCTTTCTCTATGTGTGCGACGCGTGTGTATATAATTCAACTGTAATATTGGTTACTGTCACTCACGGACAGAAGTCTCCTTTGAAGTTTCCTTTGCAACTCTATCGGAGTTCAGCCTTAATTTAGGCCTACCAATCTAACTGCAGCTACATGCGCAGCGCGCTCTTGCGCTCTGGGCGCGTGGCGTTCCACTGATCATTACGTACACGGATCAGATCGAACAGCAAACAGTGTCAGAGAAATACAGAACTTCATCAACCAACACCTCCCCGTGTTACAGTGACCGTCTTGTTCCTCGTTTCGCATTAGGCTACGCACGGGACGCATGCTTCTGTCCGCGTCATTCTCATTAATTTACTGAATGGATCAAAAAGAAAAGCGGCGCGATGGTGGTGTTGGAGGAGGAGGAGGAGGCGGCGGCTACATGTAAATGTGTTCGCTACGTTAGAACGACTCGAGTATGTCTTCTGTTGGGTTCTAACGTTGTGCGATGTGTGCCAATATTGTTTTCATATTAAGCTTGCCACATGCTTCATGTGTAGCCTCGCGATGTGTTTTGTATAAGCACTGCGCCGGCATCATATCATGCACCATTTGATCCCCAACCCCCCTCAGGGGAATCACCACGCCATAAAACGATAAATCGATACAACTTCGACTTGACTGTCTGACAAGTCGACTTGAAAAAATCTCAAGTCGTTAATGCCCTACCGCTGATATGGACCCCCCATCACTGTAAATCCTAACCCTGTTGCTGATTATCATTTGTGTTTTCACTGTGTGTGTGTGTGTGTGTGTGTGTGTGTGTGTGTGTGTGTGTGTGTGTGTGTGTGTGTGTGTGTGTGTGTGTGTGTGTGTGCGTGTGTGTGTACTTTGTTGTTTCCTCATCAGATTTCCAGTGTCTCACACTGGACACAAACACAGCAAACAGAGTCCTCTCTCTGTCTGAGAACAACATGAAGGTCACACGAGGTGGTCAGGATCATTCATATCCTGATCATCCTGACAGGTTTGATGCTTGGTTTCAGGTTTTGAGTTCAGAGAGTCTGGATGAACGCTGCTACAGTGAGTTTCAGTTCAGTGGAGTGGTTAGGATAGGAGTGACTGACAGAGACATCAGTAGGAAAGGAAAGGGTGATGACTGTCGGCTAGGATACAATAAACACTCCTGGTGTCTGGGCTGTCAGGATGATCACCATGGTAACTGTTACTATGTCATACACAATAGTAAGGTCACTTTCCTTCCTATCCGTCCCTCTAGCTCCAACAGAGTATCAGTTTATGTGGACCGTCCTGCTGGGACTCTGTCCTTCTACAGAGTGTTAGAGGACACTCTGTCTCATCTGTACACCTTCCACACCTCCTTCACTAAACCTCTATATGCTGGGTTTGCTCTTTGTATCAAGCCCTCCTCTGTGTCTCTGTGTGAGGACAGACAGGCTGTGAGGACAGACAGACAGGCTGTGAGGACAGACAGGCTGTGAGGACAGACAGACAGTGTGTTGTATCATAATGGGGGCGGGGGGGTCTGTGTCACAAATGATTTTCAAGGTGTATCTATGAACCACATTGCACTTTGCAACGTTACAATATTGCATTGGTTAAAATTATACAGTAATTATACAGACAGTCAGAGGAGTCCGCAGCTGCCACAGCTGTCTACAGAAATAAACAAGGGCCACAAATGGTATAGGGGGTTGGGATGCAGTCTGAAGTACAATGTTTAAAGTCAATACTGTATGTACTGCCAGTTGAGTTGGGAGAGTTGAGTGTGTACAATAAACATGGAAACTTCGAAATAATGCTGCTCCGCTGTGCTTCCTTCTCCAACCTTTTTCTGCTGTTTCTTTAGTATTTTTTAACTTCATTTTCATCATAAGGTCAAAAAAGAGGCAGATATTGTGGTAATTAAGTTTGGCTCTACAAGACCTCAGTAAAACCTACGTCTAATCCTAACCTAAACCCCTGACCCTTTTTAAAATGGTTGTGACCATTTTATGAATGTTGTGACTGATTCAGTAAAAGGTGGTGTCAGGTAGAAAAGGTTGCGACTGTTAAAAACGGTGTGTTTTCCAAACGGTGGCGACCTACAGGTCAAACTGCATCAGAACATCATTGAAGACACACTGTCAGACACACGTTCACACATGACACCACAATGTTCTGTTTACACATGTTTATTTACTACTGTATCTCACAGCCATGCAGTCAGACACACGTTCACACATGACACCACAATGTTCTGTTTACACATGTTTATTTACTACTGTATCTCACAGCCATGCAGTCAGACACACGTTCACACATGACACCACAATGTTCTGTTTACACATGTTTATTTACTACTGTATCTCAGAGCCATGCAGTCAGACACACGTTCACACATGACACCACAATGTTCTGTGTGTGTGTGTGTGTGTGTGGGGGGGGGGGGGGCAGCTAAAATGAACAGCAAATCTAAATTCTAAGTAAAAAATAATAGACTGATTTAAAGTGAAATATCCCTTTAAATCAGTCTATTATAACTCTTTGAGAGCGTAACCATGAAACCAAATGGACCCTTGCGGGTCCATTTGGTTTCATGTTTACACTCTCAAGAAAATATCCATCAAGTCTACACAACTAGAGAATGTAGAAGATTAATGGTCATTTTGATCTCTATGTTTGAATGTTTTGTTTTTTTCCAAAATCCAGTCTGGAATTGTGGACAAAAGCTAAATAAATCTTTAGTTTTGGGGTCTGTCGGGCTAAAATGTTGTCAACTGGTGGTCCTCCGTGGCTCAAATTCTGAATAAATGGTGGTCCCTGGTGTGAAAAAGGTTGAAAACCACCAGACGTATAGGCCTGTGATGTTCACCTGGATTTCTGGCAGGATTTACAGCAAGGGATTCCTTCAAAATAATAAACACCAAATAACTAAGCCAAACTGATTTTAAACCCTTGGAGTGGTGAAATACATCTGGGTGGTTTAGGACAGGGGTTTCAACAGGTGGTCCGGGGACCACCAGTGGTCCTTGAGAGGGTTCCAGGTGGTCCCCAGGCTAAATGATGGAAAGTTGGTTAACCAGATGTAACTCTTGAGAATGTAAAAATGAAACCAAATGGACCCTTGCGGGTCCATTTGGTTTCATTTTCACACTCCCAAGAGTTAAAATATTCTTCATCTGAATTAGCACCACTTAATTAAGAAGTCTACACTGTTTTGTTTCCCAGATACAGCCTGGAATTGTGTACAAAACCAAAATAATTCTTTAGTTTTAGGTCTTTTGGGTGAATATGTAATCAAATGGTGGGCCGTGGCTCAAATGTTGAATAAATGGTGGTCCCTCGAGTCAAAAAGGTTGAAAACCCCTGGTTTAGGACTTTTGGCGTTATTTTTATTTTTATCACCATGCTAATGATTTTTTTTTTTACCTCCACTATGATTTTACCTCCATGATTTGCTGCTTCTGACTTTACTGAAGTAGCCTAATTATTTTTTATGTATCTGAATGTCCTAATGAAATAAACAAGTTGGCCACTATTGTAAACAAGTGTATTCTTAATTTGCTGATTTTCTGTAGTTGTACTTGAATTGTACTGTAATTCTCCAAGCTGTTATCACTCAGTGTGTACTGTGCACTTACTTGACTTGTATTGTAACTCATGGGTTTTCAACAGGTGGTCCGGGGACCACCAGTGGTCCCTGAGAGGGTTCCAGGTGGTCCCCAGCTAAGCTGGTTAACCAGATGTAACTCTTGAGAACGTAAAAATGTTTCCATTTTTACACTCTCAAGAGTTAAAATATTCATCATCTGAATTAGTCCAAGTCTACACAACTAGAAGATGGACAAAAGCAAAAATAAATTTACTCAAGTAGTCGTCCGTGGCTCAAATTCTGAATAAATGGTGGGCCCTGGCATATAAAAAAAAGGTTGAAAAAACCCCTGCTGTAACTCATTTCTGTTAATAAAAAATGCCATCTGGTGGACACTAGCAGACACTGCATGTGTCAGAAGATGCAGATGAGATCTATGAGGCATCTGGTGTCAGAGTTGCGACATTGATGGGTCAAAAACTGAGCTGCTGCATCATGCAGTCTGGATAGGGACAGACTGGAGTTGGAAATACATTGTTTTCAACGAGGAAGGGCGACGCAAATAAGAGTGGTTTTAGGGCATGTGTGCAAAATGACAACTGTTTTAAAGTATCGTAGAGTACCGACTAAAGTCTCTGTAATGTTTATGTTGTAGTATTAGGTGTTGTTTAAG
The DNA here is from genome assembly GCA_039105355.1 of Benthosema pterotum. Taxonomy (NCBI): domain Eukaryota; kingdom Metazoa; phylum Chordata; class Actinopteri; order Myctophiformes; family Myctophidae; genus Benthosema; species Benthosema pterotum. Next base: position 5,006,967 of record CM076979.1, read on the forward strand.
TTGTGCTACAGAACCATCTAGATAAAGGGTTTTCTATCTATTTAAATCACGTTTCCATGGGAGTGAATGGAGATGTCGTAACTCTGTCTATACTCTGAGGCTCTGACTCTGACGGACCAATCAGGGACGGCCCTTCATGTGACGTAGTTGAACAGACCGAATGTAGTGGGCGGGGCTTTGGGGGGTTTAAAAATGGCGGACTGCGCATGCGCATGGCAGTGTGTTTGGACCATGTGCTGTTGGAGGTCAGTCTAAATGTTTGAGTTGTTTGGACTGTTGGATGTTTATTGGGACAGAAAATGGACAACATTTGGAATAAGTTGTCCTTTGAGAAGCAAACAATCACAAACTAAATTGTTCCAAACAGTAGGTGTAAAGTATATTACATTAACTAAACTACTTTTGTATTTGTAAACTTTAAACTACTACTTTGGTGATTACAAAACATTCTATGTTAGCCTAGACTGTCATTTACCACACTATGCAGCCACACATTGTGAGCTTGTAGATCTGTCCATTCCCAAAAGGGACATTTTGTAGATTCTGCTTTTGCTTCCTTTTTAAAAAGCACAACATTTTTACCTGAAAAGTATCAGCTCTACAAGCCCATATTGCGCCACATAGTGGTGTACTATGAGCTTATAGATCTGATATTTTCCAAATGTTAATGATTCCACTAGCTAAAGCTCCTAATGACTAATGCTAACATTTTCAATGGCTAATGCTTCCACTAGCTAAATGTTAATGTTTTATGCTGATTCTTTGAATAGCTAAAGCCAATGCTAATGTTTTCACTAAAGATATCTAACTTTAATGCTTTTGCTAGCTAAGCCTAATGCTAACTCTTTCACTAGCTAAAGCTAATGTTATTGCTAATGCTTCCTGCTAAATGGGTTAACTGCATTTTAACTTATTTCTTGTGTTAAAGGGGAAGTCCACTCATTTTCAACATTCTAATGTCATTAGTATACCCTAGAGGTGTTGGGTGGACATGATGAAAAAGTTCCCCCATTCTGTGTTTCCTAGAAATGGAGGTCTGAAGAAAACCACTAACATGGTGAAACATCTTGATGACATCATCAAGATGTATTCTCACCATGTTAATGGATTTCTTTAGACGCTTCTTTTTTCTGAGAGCGTACAAATGGAACCAAATGAACCCGTTAGGGTTCATTTGGTTGCATTTGTACGCTCTCAGAAAAAAAAATGAAAATGGGTGGAATTCAGTAAATACTGAAAGCATTAGTCATTGAAAGTATATTACATTTATCTGAGGATATCTGGGGGGAAAAATCAGTGCTACAATCTCTTGCAATTCTACAATGTGTATAAAATCTGCAGTCAGAATGTAACGGTTTATGTTATTTGTTATTTGTCTGGTGGGTGTCAGGAGATCCTGTCGATACACCAGGTTCTGTTCAACCTGAGCTACAGAACTCTCCCCACGGTGTGTACATGGTTAAATTATTACTGTACAAACTAGGGCTGTGACACCATTGGTCTAAAACATGTTGGACTGGCTAATGATCATAACAACTGATTGTGGTTAACATTTTAATAGACTGTTCAGTAAGCCCCTCCCCAAACTGCTATGGTCCAATCACGGCTAAGCATAACATGTAAAATGGACAAATTTCCACCAATAGCTTTCCTCTCACATACACATTTTCCCACTGCATGAGGCATCATGCCTTGTTGATGGATTTGGAAGAGATTTTGAAGGTCTGGTTCCAAAAATGACCCAGTATTTAATGTGTAAAAGTCCATGATATTTACATTGGAATGAATGAGCCTGGCTGGAAAGTGTCCTAGCCTTGTGTGGACACTTGGGAGAGGGCAGGGCTTACTGAAACGTCTATTGTGTTTGCTGAACATATGAGTACAAAGCTTGAATTGTTACGGGTTTGGGACTTCATTAAAGGGCATTTATCTCTTTTTGCAAAAAAAAAATGGTGACCTTTAGAAGATTTGGAACACTAATCTAAAGTTCTTATGTGGGTTTAGATATCAGGCTATATTCCACAGCAGCCATCTTGCCAGCAAGGTGCTAACTAGGTATAACTTCCATAGACAATCCATCTAGAGACAGAGTTAGGCGCACTCTGGTTGCAAAAGAGGTTGCAAAAAATGGTGACACAGCCCTGTCCATGACCTTATGACTTACATAATGTTGTTCTGTAGACCGACAACTAAATTTGTCTTTCTTTGTTTTCCTTCTATCATTTCAGAACATGAAGCGGACGGGAAGATGAGTTGAGCGTTCAGACTCTGCCGCCTCCGTCTCTCTCTCCGCTGGATGCTGTCTCCGTCTCTGCGCCGCTGTCTCTCCACTGCTGGGTTCTGTTAACAGTGAAGGTTAGTAATGAACCTTTTGATTCTTGGCTGCTATAAGTGAGCTACATGCTACCATACCGTAGGCTGTCATTCACACAGTGTATCGTTAACACGTCATTTGCATGTATAATGCAATGCCAGTCCACATCACATGTCTCTATGTGATGCTTCTGGAGCCGTGGGATTTATTCATGTTTAACTTTAATTTCCGAGTGAAACTTAGTCGTGTCCACATCACATCTGTACATTCTGTTCTAGTGAAACACTAGAATCTCACAGGATAAACTCAGTACAGAACTGTGTTTACCCTGTGAGGTTCTAGTGTTTCCTTTCTTTGCTTTTAATAAAGTTATTTGTTTTTGTCTCCGACTCATTGATCGCATTTCGCTTTTTTATTTTATTAAATTTCCTCCTACTTTCCTATCCTATTGCCCTAGTTCTCCACTAGTGGTCTTGTGTGTACAGATGTGATGTGGAGGTTGTGTGATTTCTGTCTGGTATCATTATGGTAGCATGTAGTCCTGCTTAACTAACAGAGGAAGGAAATGATGGCTGCTGTGTCATTTGCTTCCTTGGTTAGTGAAGGTGAGTGAAGTAGTTTATTATTTATCTGTCGGGCAGAAACCTTGTATATCCATAGTTCAACCTTTTTATAATTTGTTACTTGGTCATACAGTGTCACACACTGAAGTACCAAATGGTTGATTTACAATAACAGTAATCATTGAATATTTTAGTTATTTTTCTTTGTCCAGAAAAGTAACTGTTTGGGATGTACAAGGTTTCTACCTGATCTTCATCTTTTCTCCTCTTTATTCTTTGGTTTTAATAAAGTTATTTGTTTGTGTTTTGTCTCAGACTCTGTTGATCGCAATTTTATTTATTCGCTTTTTTTAGTAATTCTATCTTCTTGGCTGTCACTAATGTTTGTGGTGCGTGAATCGGGTTGCGTTTTTATTTTTTTGCGTTGCGTCTTTTACCGGTAGAATGTCACTATCACTGAGTTCACATCAGACATGAACTCAGGCCCGGTGTCTGATGTGCATTTATGGGATTATTTTACAGCAATTACAGACGGTTTGTTGTTCACGTCGGTCGACAGCATTTTCATTAGGGCGTTTTACCGCCATTAAAGGGGAATTTTTCTCATCTTTTCTCTCTTCCTTGCTTTAATAAAGTTATTTTTTTTTGTCTCAGACTCTTTTGATCGAATTTTATTTATGTATTTTTAGTAACTTCTTTCCTCTTGCCTATCACTCTAACTCTTCACTAACATTATATATTTATGTATAATGTTGGAAATGGGTGGAATTCCCCTTTAAGATTTAATAGGAAGTGATGTAGCTGCGTCGTTTGTGCCAATTTTGTCTATTCTTGTATGTTGTGCTAATGTATATCTTGTGTACTAATGTTCGTAGTGTTGAGCATCATTTTGGGTTGCATTATGTTTGGTAATTGGCATTATCTAAAAGCAAACTGGCTTTGAAAAAATACTCTCTCCACAAAAACATTAAGGCAAACTGCTTGGGCAGAGACCAAGGAAATGTATGTATTTTGTTTATGTTCATGGAGAACTCTAAAGTGTTTAAAGTGAAAAGTGCAGCAGTAAACATTTAGGTCATAAGACCATTGTCAGTGCTATATAATCTCATCTAATTTGTGAGTAAAGCTTCAACCATGTAATCCCACTTCACATATGAACACAGGCCCGGTATGTGAAGTGTGTTTATGTGGTTTATGTCTCGTATCATTTCACATTATGTGAGTAAAGATTCATGTCTGCCAACATCCCATAATGAACACAGGGTTAGGTTAGGGTTAGGTATGTGGTGTTGGTTGATGTCTCTTTATAATGTGCGAGTTAATTTATATATGCTGCCACTTGCAGCTAAAACTAAATAATTCAGCGACACATTGGCTATGTGCTTATGACCCAAACGTTCTGTTGCACTATTCACTTTTTGCACTTTGCAGCACTTTATGAACATGAAAAATATCCATATATTGTCTTGGTTTATGTCTGAGGAGTCTACCTTAAGGTATTTGTAGATCGGCTATCATTCATGGTCTGTTAATGATTCTATTTTCTTGTGGATATTAAGGACCTTCCACGGCTTTCCTTGGGAGGTCAGCAAGTATTTAGCAAATTTGAATATACGATATTTGTTTACCATTGACTATGTAAATTACAACAAAACCATATGGCACTGGTGTGGACTTCTGGTTTACTGGAACGGGGTTCAATTCCCTGAAGTGCCCTGCTCAAAGTGTTGTATTTACATGGTTTATTTTCAGCTCATTGTTTCCTTTACCGTTTGTTCTCCATAATTACTTTAAAGTTAAAGGACCAGTGAATTAAACACATTTTCTTCCCACACAGTAATTAAAAACATGAAATATTTCACTGCATTTTAATATCCAAACTCCATCATTTCTAATTCCTGTTAACTCAAACATTCTCAACAATAAAAGACGATAAAAATTAAGCTGACCATTTTTGAATTGTCCTCCACAAACACGTGTGTTTTGATTACACACACTCCAAACTCCTGTTTTCTGGTCCAGGCTCACAGGAGGAACTGTAGGATTATTCTTGGTAAAACAAGAAATTAGATCATTATACATTATAGAACCTTATAGTATTTGTAATTTTCCTGAAGTTGAAACATCTCATGATCTTTAAGCTGATTACTAACAGCAGAGTTTCCCTTCCCTCCTCCTGATTGGCTGCATCACTCCTTGGCACCGTATTAAAGAGTGATCTGATTGGCTGCATCACTCCTTGGCTCCTTATTAAAGTGATCTGATTGGCTGCATCACTCCTTGGCACCGTATTAAAGAGTGATCTGATTGGCTGCTTCACTCCTTGGCACCATATTAAAGTGATCTGATTGGCTGCATCACTCCTTGGCACCATATTAAAGTGATCTGATTGGCTGCATCACTCCTTGGCTCCATATTAAAGTGATCTGATTGGCTGCATCACTCCTTGGCACCATATTAAAGTGATCTGATTGGCTGCATCACTCCTTGGCACCGTATTAAAGAGTGATCTGATTGGCTGCATCACTCCTTGGCTCCATATTAAAGAGATCTGATTGGCTGCTTCACTCCTTGGCACCATATTAAAGTGATCTGATTGGCTGCATCACTCCTTGGCACCATATTAAAGTGATCTGATTGGCTGCTTCACTCCTTGGCACCATATTAAAGAGTGATCTGATTGGCTGCATCACTCCTTGGCACCATATTAAAGTATCTGTATTCCCTGTTAGGTGGACATACCGGTAGTTGTTTGATGCATTCCATTACTTCTGTGGAGCAATGTTCTGTGACGTCATCACTGTGACAGGTCATGTGACAGGCACAGTAAAATGGCGGCCCCCATGGGATAAAAACATGAACTATTTTTAAACTAAAGACCTTATTCTATGCATTTTAAATGTTCAATTCTAGTTATAGAGGGCAAGTATAATGTATTTATCCATATTTGTCTCATAGCCAGGGTTCCTTTTAACTCTTGAGTGTAAACATGAAACATTTTTACGCTCTCGGAGTTACATCTGGTTAACCAACTTTACATTTGGCCTGGGGACCACCTGGAACCCTTTCAAGGACCACTGGTTGTCCCCGGACTAGTGATTGAAAACCACTGTATGGTAATCTGTGCAGATCCCTGTAGGACAGTAATCTCCAACCACTAAGGAATAGTGATGTACAACACAATCTGTTCAGTGACAATTTGCAACAACTGATAACTGCTGTGGTGGATTAGGATCTACAAACACAGGGAGATGTGTCTCTGTCAGGGGGGTCAGTTTGTGGAACAGTCTAGGTCTAGATGTGGAACTAAAAATGTGTCGCTCAATCCATACATTTAAAAGAATGTATAAATCCATATTAATAGATAAATATAGAAAATTAGAATGATACCCGCCACTCATCCTATTCATTGCTATTCCCTATGATACAGATAGTTTTATAATCTGGAATCAATCAATCATCTTATCATCCCTATTTCTCTAATTCATTCATCTTTTAGACATATAAAATACAGATGTGAATTCCAAGTGACCAAACGTGACCAAACAGTTCTTGTTTTTCCTATGTATTTTCTTCTTTGCTTTAGTTTGTTTCTTATTTTCTTGTTCCTATGTTATGTAATCATGTTTTCAGTCTTGTTTTTCTGTTTTTTTTTTGTTGTTTTTTTCTTCTTCCCCTCTCTCCTTTCTCTCTCTTCGCGCGCGTGTGTGTGTGTGCGTGTGTGCGTGTCTGTGCGCGTGTGTGTGCGTGTGTGCCTATTAAACAGTTCTTTTTTTCTTTTTTTCTTTTCTTGGGACTGGTGTCTAAAGGGGGGGCATTATAAGCCTTGTGCTTCAGCCAACCTCCTTTTTGGTCTATTACAGAAACATTTAAAATCAAGAACAATGTTACATGTTCATTTCACGACCAAAATAAACTGAACTGAACTGAACTGAACAAACTATTGCACATGTTGATAGCTGCCATTCCAGACTGGCCTCTGTAAAACAAAAATGTATATAAAATCCCCCCACCCACCCTCTCTCTCCTCTTTGTACATTTCTCTTTTCCCTTTTTACCTTCACTATGATTTTACCTCCATGATTTGCTGCTTCTGACTCTACTGAAGTAATTGTTTTGTATGCATTTGAATGCCTTAAGAATGCACTTGTTTACAATAGTGGCCAACTTGTTCATTTCATTAACTAGTGTGTCCAATCAGCTTTTTCAGATTTGATGCAGTTGTACTTGAATTGTACTGTAATTCTCCAAGCTGTTATCAGTTTTGTAGCAGTGTGTACTGGACTTGTACTGTAACTCTCATCTCTGTTAATACAAATTTCATTCAATCATAGCTTGTAAATCTGTTCTGTTTTCACACCATGCAACAAGCTCATTTGTAATGTGTGTTTTGGCAACATAATACTTATTACACATTTTGGCAGAGTAATATCATTACCTTTGCAGTAAAAAGTACTATTTAATTAGTTACTGGTCCCTGCTAACATATAATATGGTGCGAGACGTATCATATAGTGGTTCCATAACTTTCATGTCAAGGACCACCGAATTGACATTAAGCCTGTGGACCCCTATATGAAAATATATGCCGGGGACCCCCCTAAAAGAGAATGTTGACGTCTCTAGCCGTGATTATCAACCTGTTTGATCTCAAAGACTGCAATATTAACCCTTTCTGTACTGCATTGTAACACGTTTTTGTGTGCTAAGCATCATGTTGTACTTTAGCTGTTGAAAAATATCAGATCTACAAGCTTGTAGCTCTGATATTTTTGAGAAATTGTGAAAATGTGACAAATCTTTGAATATATTATTTCAGAATCTAATGTTTTTAACTCAAATCGTTGCTTCTGGGGGATTCCTACAACATGTCTTCAGATGGACGTCCGCAGCCAAATATAGATAATTCTGATGGTCCTTGGCATGAAACATGTTGAGCATCACTGACACAGGAACATACATTTTTCAGAAAAACGAGAATTTAGTGTTAGAAACTAGAATGTAGCGTCAAAATCTAGACTCTGGTGTCGAAAATCGAAAACGAAAATCTAGCATCACAAACTAGAATCTTGTGCCAGAAACTAGAATCTAGTGTCAGAAACTAGAATCTAGTGTCAGAAACTAGAATCTAGTGTCAGAAACTAGTATCTAGTGCCAGAAACTAGAATCTAGTGTCAGAAATTAGAATCTAGTTTAGGAAAAAATGGGTTGAAGGAGAATTCCACACCAAAACACATTTGGCATCCCTCTACCTTGATCGCTGTGACATCATGTATATTGAACTTGATTTTTGCCATAGATGTCCCCTTTTCCTCCCTCTCCCTCCCATTAGGTTGTTAGGGTTATCTATGAGTGGTCCGGGGACCACCTGTTGACCTTGAGAGGGTACCAGTTGGTCCCCAGGCTAGATGATGGAAAGTTGGTTAACAAGATGAAACTATTGAGAATGTAAAAATGAAACCAAATGGACCCTTGAGCGATTTCGAAAAATGACAAAAACTGGCAAAAACGCAAGGCTATAGCCTTACGGTCTTGCTCAGCATGCCGTTTTTCATCATTTTGGGCATTTTTGAGCATTTTCGAAAAATTTCGAAATTTTGAAAAAACGCAAAGGCTATAGCCTTACCGTTTTTCATGATTTTGAGCGATTTCGAAAAATGACGAGAACTGGCAAAAACGCAAAGGCTATAGCCTTACGGTCTTGCTCAGCATGCCGTTTTTCATCATTTTGGGCATTTTTGAGCATTTTCGAAAAATGTCGAAATTTTGAAAAAACGCAAAGGCTATAGCCTTACCGTTTTTCATGATTTTGAGCGATTTCGAAAAATGACGAAAACTGGCAAAAACGCAAGGCTATAGCCTTACGGTCTTGCTCAGCATGCCGGTTTTCATCATTTTGGGCATTTTTGAGCATTTTCGAAAAATGTCGAAATTTTGAAAAAACGCAAAGGCTATAGCCTTACCGTTTTTCATGATTTTGAGCGATTTCGAAAAATGACGAAAACTGGCAAAAAACGCAAGGCTATAGCCTTACGGTCTTGCTCAGCATGCCGTTTTTCATCATTTTGGGCATTTTTGAGCATTTTCGAAAAATGTCGAAATTTTGAAAAAACGCAAAGGCTATAGCCTTACCGTTTTTCATGATTTTGAGCGATTTCGAAAAATGACGAAAACTGGCAAAAACGCAAGGCTATAGCCTTACGGTCTTGCTCAGCATGCCGGTTTTCATCATTTTGGGCATTTTTGAGCATTTTCGAAAAATGTCGAAATTTTGAAAAAACGCAAAGGCTATAGCCTTACCGTTTTTCATGATTTTGAGCGATTTCGAAAAATGACGAAAACTGGCAAAAACGCAAGGCTATAGCCTTACGGTCTTGCTCAGCATGCCGTTTTTCATCTTTTTGTGCATTTTTGAGCATTTTCGAAAAATGTCGAAATTTTGAAAAAACGCAAAGGCTATAGCCTTACCGTTTTTCATGATTTTGAGCGATTTCGAAAAATGACGAAAACTGGCAAAAACGCAAGGCTATAGCCTTACGGTCTTGCTCAGCATGTCGTTTTTCATCATTTTGGGCATTTTTGAGCATTTTCGAAAAATGTCGAAATTTTGAAAAAACGCAAAGGCTATAGCCTTACCGTTCTTCATGATTTTGAGCGATTTTGAAAAATGACGAAAACTGGCAAAAACGCAAGGCTATAGCCTTACGGTCTTGCTCAGCATGCCGTTTTTCATCATTTTGGGCATTTTTGAGCATTTTCGAAAAATGTCGAAATTTTGAAAAAAACGCAAAGGCTATAGCCTTACCGTTTTTCATCGTTTTGAGGTTTTTCGAAAAATTACAAAAAATGACAAAATCTGGCAAAAACGCAAGGCTATAGCCTTACGGTCTTGCACAGCATGCCGTTTTTCATCATTTTGGGCATTTTTGAGCATTTTCGAAAAATGTCGAAATTTTGAAAAAACGCAAAGGCTATAGCCTTACCGTTTTTCATGATTTTGAGCGATTTCGAAAAATGACGAAAACTGGCAAAAACGCAAGGCTATAGCCTTACGGTCTTGCTCAGCATGCCGTTTTTCATCATTTTGGGCATTTTTGAGCATTTTCGAAAAATTTCGAAATTTGAAAAAACGCAAAGGCTATAGCCTTACCGTTTTTCATGATTTTGAGCGATTTCGAAAAATGACGAAAACTGGCAAAAACGCAAGGCTATAGCCTTACGGTCTTGCTCAGCATGCCGTTTTTCATCATTTTGGGCATTTTTGAGCATTTTCGAAAAATGTCGAAATTTTGAAAAAACGCAAAGGCTATAGCCTTACCGTTTTTCATGATTTTGAGCGATTTCGGAAAATGACGAAAACTGGCAAAAACGCAAGGCTATAGCCTTACGGTCTTGCTCAGCATGCCGTTTTTCATCATTTTGGGCATTTTTGAGCATTTTCGAAAAATGTCGAAATTTTGAAAAAACGCAAAGGCTATAGCCTTACCGTTTTTCATGATTTTGAGCGATTTCGAAAAATGACGAAAACTGGCAAAAACGCAAGGCGATAGCCTTACGGTCTTGCTCAGCATGCCGTTTTTCATCATTTTGGGCATTTTTGAGCATTTTCAAAAAATGTCGAAATTTTGAAAAAACGCAAAGGCTATAGCCTTACCGTTTTTCATGATTTTGAGCGATTTCGAAAAATGACGAAAACTGGCAAAAACGCAAGGCTATAGCCTTACGGTCTTGCTCAGCATGCCGTTTTTCATCATTTTGGGCATTTTTGAGCATTTTCGAAAAATGTCGAAATTTTGAAAAAAACGCAAAGGCTATAGCCTTACCGTTTTTCATGATTTTGAGCGATTTCGAAAAATGACGAAAACTGGCAAAAACGCAAGGCTATAGCCTTACGGTCTTGCTCAGCATGCCGTTTTTCATCATTTTGGGCATTTTTGAGCATTTTCGAAAAATGTCGAAATTTTGAAAAAACGCAAAGGCTATAGCCTTACCGTTTTTCATGATTTTGAGCGATTTCGAAAAATGACGAAAACTGGCAAAAACGCAAGGCTATAGCCTTACGGTCTTGCTCAGCATGCCGTTTTTCATCATTTTGGGCATTTTTGAGCATTTTCGAAAAATGTCGAAATTTTGAAAAAACGCAAAGGCTATAGCCTTACCGTTCTTCATGATTTTGAGCGATTTTGAAAAATGACGAAAACTGGCAAAAACGCAAGGCTATAGCCTTACGGTCTTGCTCAGCATGTCGTTTTTCATCATTTTGGGCATTTTTGAGCATTTTCGAAAAATGTCGAAATTTTGAAAAAACGCAAAGGCTATAGCCTTACCGTTCTTCATGATTTTGAGCGATTTTGAAAAATGACGAAAACTGGCAAAAACGCAAGGCTATAGCCTTACGGTCTTGCTCAGCATGCCGTTTTTCATCATTTTGGGCATTTTTGAGCATTTTCGAAAAATGTCGAAATTTTGAAAAAACGCAAAGGCTATAGCCTTACCGTTTTTCATGATTTTGAGCGATTTCGAAAAATGACGAAAACTGGAAAAAATGCAAGGCTATAGCCTTACGGTCTTGCTCAGCATGCCGTTTTTCATCATTTTGGGCATTTTTGAGCATTTTCGAAAAATGTCGAAATTTTGAAAAATTGCAAAGGCTATAGCCTTACCGTTTTTCATCATTTTGAGCGATTTCGAAAAATGACGAAAACTGGCAAAAACGCAAGGCTATAGCCTTACGGTCTTGCTCAGCATGCCGTTTTTCATCATTTTGGGCATTTTTGAGCATTTTCGAAAAATGTCGAAATTTTGAAAAAACGCAAAGGCTATAGCCTTACCGTTTTTCATGATTTTGAGCGATTTCGAAAAATGACGAAAACTGGCAAAAACGCAAGGCTATAGCCTTACGGTCTTGCTCAGCATGCCGTTTTTCATCATTTTGGGCATTTTTGAGCATTTTCGAAAAATGTCGAAATTTTGAAAAAACGCAAAGGCTATAGCCTTACCGTTTTTCATGATTTTGAGCGATTTCGAAAAATGACGAAAACTGGCAAAAACGCAAGGCTATAGCCTTACGGTCTTGCTCAGCATGCCGTTTTTCATCATTTTGGCATTTTTGAGCATTTTCGAAAAATGTCGAAATTTTGAAAAAACGCAAAGGCTATAGCCTTACCGTTTTTCATGATTTTGAGCGATTTCGAAAAATGACGAAAACTGGCAAAAACGCAAGGCTATAGCCTTACGGTCTTGCTCAGCATGCCGTTTTTCATCATTTTGGGCATTTTTGAGCATTTTCGAAAATGTCGAAATTTTGAAAAAACGCAAAGGCTATAGCCTTACCGTTTTTCATGATTTTGAGCGATTTCGAAAAATGACGAAAACTGAAAAAATGCAAGGCTATAGCCTTACGGTCTTGCTCAGCATGCCGTTTTTCATCATTTTGGGCATTTTTGAGCATTTTCGAAAAATGTCGAAATTTTGAAAAAACGCAAAGGCTATAGCCTTACCGTTTTTCATGATTTTGAGCGATTTCGAAAAATGACGAAAACTGGAAAAAACGCAAGGCTATAGCCTTACGGTCTTGCTCAGCATGCCGTTTTTCATCATTTTGGGCATTTTTGAGCATTTTCGAAAAATGTCGAAATTTTGAAAAATTGCAAAGGCTATAGCCTTACCGTTTTTCATGATTTTGAGCGATTTCGAAAAATGACGAAAACTGGAAAAAACGCAAGACTATAGCCTTACGGTCTTGCTCAGCATGCCGTTTTTCATCATTTTGGGCATTTTTGAGCATTTTCGAAAAATGTCGAAATTTTGAAAAAAACGCAAAGGCTATAGCCTTACCGTTTTTCATGATTTTGAGCGATTTCGAAAAATGACGAAAACTGGAAAAAACGCAAGGCTATAGCCTTACGGTCTTGCTCAGCATGCCGTTTTTCATCATTTTGGGCATTTTTGAGCATTTTCGAAAAATGTCGAAATTTTGAAAAAACGCAAAGGCTATAGCCTTACCGTTTTTCATGATTTTGAGCGATTTCGAAAAATGACGAAAACTGGCAAAAACGCAAGGCTATAGCCTTACGGTCTTGCTCAGCATGCCGTTTTTCATCTTTTTGGGCATTTTTGAGCATTTTCGAAAAATGTCGAAATTTTGAAAAAACGCAAAGGCTATAGCCTTACCGTTTTTCATGATTTTGAGCGATTTTGAAAAATGACGAAAACTGGAAAAATGCAAGGCTATAGCCTTACGGTCTTGCTCAGCATGCCGTTTTTCATCATTTTGGGCATTTTTGAGCATTTTCGAAAAATGTCGAAATTTTGAAAAAACGCAAAGGCTATAGCCTTACCGTTTTTCATCATTTTGAGCGATTTCGAAAAATGACGAAAACTGGCAAAAACGCAAGGCTATAGCCTTACGGTCTTGCTCAGCATGCCGTTTTTCATCATTTTGGGCATTTTTGAGCATTTTCGAAAAATGTCGAAATTTTGAAAAAACGCAAAGGCTATAGCCTTACCGTTTTTCATGATTTTGAGCGATTTCGAAAAATGACGAAAACTGGAAAAAATGCAAGGCTATAGCCTTACGGTCTTGCTCAGCATGCCGTTTTTCATCATTTGGGCATTTTTGAGCATTTTCGAAAAATGTCGAAATTTTGAAAAAACGCAAAGGCTATAGCCTTACCGTTTTTCATGATTTTGAGCGATTTCGAAAAATGACGAAAACTGGAAAAAACGCAAGGCTATAGCCTTACGGTCTTGCTCAGCATGCCGTTTTTCATCATTTTGGGCATTTTTGAGCATTTTCGAAAAATGTCGAAATTTTGAAAAAACGCAAAGGCTATAGCCTTACCGTTTTTCATGATTTTGAGCGATTTCGAAAAATGACGAAAACTGGCAAAAACGCAAGGCTATAGCCTTACGGTCTTGCTCAGCATGCCGTTTTTCATCTTTTTGGGCATTTTTGAGCATTTTCGAAAAATGTCGAAATTTTGAAAAAACGCAAAGGCTATAGCCTTACCGTTTTTCATGATTTTGAGCGATTTCGAAAAATGACGAAAACTGGCAAAAACGCAAGGCTATAGCCTTACGGTCTTGCTCAGCATGCTGTTTTTCATCATTTTGGGCATTTTTGAGCATTTTCGAAAAATGTCGAAATTTTGAAAAAACGCAAAGGCTATAGCCTTACCGTTTTTCATGATTTTGAGCGATTTCGAAAAATGACGAAAACTGGAAAAAACGCAAGGCTATAGCCTTACGGTCTTGCTCAGCATGCCGTTTTTCATCATTTTGGGCATTTTTGAGCATTTTCGAAAAATGTCGAAATTTTGAAAAAACGCAAAGGCTATAGCCTTACCGTTTTTCATGATTTTGAGCGATTTCGAAAAATGATGAAAACTGGCAAAAACGCAAGGCTATAGCCTTACGGTCTTGCTCAGCATGCCGTTTTTCATCATTTTGGGCATTTTTGAGCATTTTCGAAAAATGTCGAAATTTTGAAAAAACGCAAAGGCTATAGCCTTACCGTTTTTCATGATTTTGAGCGATTTCGAAAAATGACGAAAACTGGCAAAAACGCAAGGCTATAGCCTTACGGTCTTGCACAGCATGCCGTTTTTCATCATTTTGGGCATTTTTGAGCATTTTCGAAAAATGTCGAAATTTTGAAAAAACGCAAAGGCTATAGCCTTACCGTTTTTCATGATTTTGAGCGATTTCGAAAAATGACGAAAACTGGCAAAAACGCAAGGCTATAGCCTTACGGTCTTGCCAGCATGTCGTTTTTCATCATTTTGGGCATTTTTGAGCATTTTCGAAAAATGTCGAAATTTTGAAAAAACGCAAAGGCTATAGCCTTACCGTTTTTCATGATTTTGAGCGATTTTGAAAAATGACGAAAACTGGCAAAAACGCAAGGCTATAGCCTTACGGTCTTGCTCAGCATGCCGTTTTTCATCATTTTGGGCATTTTTGAGCATTTTCGAAAAATGTCGAAATTTTGAAAAAACGCAAAGGCTATAGCCTTACCGTTTTTCATCGTTTTGAGGTTTTCGAAAAATTACAAAAAATGACAAAATCTGGCAAAAACGCAAGGCTATAGCCTTACGGTCTTGCACAGCATGCCGTTTTTCATCATTTTGGGCATTTTTGAGCATTTTCGAAAAATGTCGAAATTTTGAAAAAACGCAAAGGCTATAGCCTTACCGTTTTTCATGATTTTGAGCGATTTCGAAAAATGACGAAAACTGGCAAAAACGCAAGGCTATAGCCTTACGGTCTTGCTCAGCATGCCGTTTTTCATCATTTTGGGCATTTTTGAGCATTTTCGAAAAATGTCGAAATTTTGAAAAAACGCAAAGGCTATAGCCTTACCGTTTTTCATGATTTTGAGCGATTTCGAAAAATGACGAAAACTGGCAAAAACGCAAGGCTATAGCCTTACGGTCTTGCTCAGCATGCCGTTTTTCATCATTTTGGGCATTTTTGAGCATTTTCGAAAAATGTCGAAATTTTGAAAAAACGCAAAGGCTATAGCCTTACCGTTTTTCATGATTTTGAGCGATTTCGAAAAATGACGAAAACTGGAAAAAACGCAAGGCTATAGCCTTACGGTCTTGCTCAGCATGCCGTTTTTCATCATTTTGGGCATTTTTGAGCATTTTCGAAAAATGTCGAAATTTTGAAAAAACGCAAAGGCTATAGCCTTACCGTTTTTCATGATTTTGAGCGATTTCGAAAAATGACGAAAACTGGCAAAAACGCAAGGCTATAGCCTTACGGTCTTGCTCAGCATGCCGTTTTTCATCTTTTTGGGCATTTTTGAGCATTTTCGAAAAATGTCGAAATTTTGAAAAAACGCAAAGGCTATAGCCTTACCGTTTTTCATGATTTTGAGCGATTTCGAAAAATGACGAAAACTGGCAAAAACGCAAGGCTATAGCCTTACGGTCTTGCTCAGCATGCCGTTTTTCATCTTTTTGGGCATTTTTGAGCATTTTCGAAAAATGTCGAAATTTTGAAAAAACGCAAAGGCTATAGCCTTACCGTTTTTCATGATTTTGAGCGATTTCGAAAAATGACGAAAACTGGCAAAAACGCAAGGCTATAGCCTTACGGTCTTGCTCAGCATGCCGTTTTTCATCATTTTGGGCATTTTTGAGCATTTTCGAAAAATGTCGAAATTTTGAAAAAACGCAAAGGCTATAGCCTTACCGTTTTTCATGATTTTGAGCGATTTCGAAAAATGATGAAAACTGGCAAAAACGCAAGGCTATAGCCTTACGGTCTTGCTCAGCATGCCGTTTTTCATCATTTTGGGCATTTTTGAGCATTTTCGAAAAATGTCGAAATTTTGAAAAAACGCAAAGGCTATAGCCTTACCGTTTTTCATGATTTTGAGCGATTTCGAAAAATGACGAAAACTGGAAAAAATGCAAGGCTATAGCCTTACGGTCTTGCTCAGCATGCCGTTTTTCATCATTTTGGGCATTTTTGAGCATTTTCGAAAAATGTCGAAATTTTGAAAAAACGCAAAGGCTATAGCCTTACCGTTTTTCATGATTTTGAGCGATTTCGAAAAATGACGAAAACTGGCAAAAACGCAAGGCTATAGCCTTACGGTCTTGCTCAGCATGCCGTTTTTCATCATTTTGGGCATTTTTGAGCATTTTCGAAAAATGTCGAAATTTTGAAAAAAACGCAAAGGCTATAGCCTTACCGTTTTTCATGATTTTGAGCGATTTCGAAAAATGACGAAAACTGGAAAAAACGCAAGGCTATAGCCTTACGGTCTTGCTCAGCATGCCGTTTTTCATCATTTTGGGCATTTTTGAGCATTTTCGAAAAATGTCGAAATTTTGAAAAAACGCAAAGGCTATAGCCTTACCGTTTTTCATGATTTTGAGCGATTTCGAAAAATGACGAAAACTGGCAAAAACGCAAGGCTATAGCCTTACGGTCTTGCTCAGCATGCCGTTTTTTCATCATTTTGGGCATTTTTGAGCATTTTCGAAAAATGTCGAAATTTTGAAAAAACGCAAAGGCTATAGCCTTACCGTTTTTCATGATTTTGAGCGATTTCGAAAAATGACGAAAACTGGCAAAAACGCAAGGCTATAGCCTTACGGTCTTGCTCAGCATGCCGTTTTTCATCATTTTGGGCATTTTTGAGCATTTTCGAAAAATGTCGAAATTTTGAAAAAACGCAAAGGCTATAGCCTTACCGTTTTTCATGATTTTGAGCGATTTCGAAAAATGACGAAAACTGGAAAAAACGCAAGGCTATAGCCTTACGGTCTTGCTCAGCATGCCGTTTTTCATCATTTTGGGCATTTTTGAGCATTTTCGAAAAATGTCGAAATTTTGAAAAAACGCAAAGGCTATAGCCTTACCGTTTTTCATGATTTTGAGCGATTTCGAAAAATGACGAAAACTGGAAAAAACGCAAGGCTATAGCCTTACGGTCTTGCTCAGCATGCCGTTTTCATCATTTTGGGCATTTTTGAGCATTTTCGAAAAATGTCGAAATTTTGAAAAAAGCAAAGGCTATAGCCTTACCGTTTTTCATGATTTTGAGCGATTTCGAAAAATGACGAAAACTGGAAAAAACGCAAGGCTATAGCCTTACGGTCTTGCTCAGCATGCCGTTTTTCATCATTTTGGGCATTTTTGAGCATTTTCGAAAAATGTCGAAATTTTGAAAAACGCAAAGGCTATAGCCTTACCGTTTTTCATGATTTTGAGCGATTTCGAAAAATGACGAAAACTGGAAAAAACGCAAGGCTATAGCCTTACGGTCTTGCTCAGCATGCCGTTTTTCATCATTTTGGGCATTTTTGAGCATTTTCGAAAAATGTCGAAATTTTGAAAAAACGCAAAGGCTATAGCCTTACCGTTTTTCATGATTTTGAGCGATTTCGAAAAATGACGAAAACTGGCAAAAACGCAAGGCTATAGCCTTACGGTCTTGCTCAGCATGCCGTTTTTCATCATTTTGGGCATTTTTGAGCATTTTCGAAAAATGTCGAAATTTTGAAAAAACGCAAAGGCTATAGCCTTACCGTTTTTCATGATTTTGAGCGATTTCGAAAAATGACGAAAACTGGAAAAAATGCAAGGCTATAGCCTTACGGTCTTGCTCAGCATGCCGTTTTTCATCATTTTGGGCATTTTTGAGCATTTTCGAAAAATGTCGAAATTTTGAAAAAACGCAAAGGCTATAGCCTTACCGTTTTTCATCATTTTGAGCGATTTCGAAAAATGACGAAAACTGGCAAAAACGCAAGGCTATAGCCTTACGGTCTTGCTCAGCATGCCGTTTTTCATCATTTTGGGCATTTTTGAGCATTTTCGAAAAATGTCGAAATTTTGAAAAAACGCAAAGGCTATAGCCTTACCGTTTTTCATGATTTTGAGCGATTTCGAAAAATGACGAAAACTGAAAAAAATGCAAGGCTATAGCCTTACGGTCTTGCTCAGCATGCCGTTTTTCATCATTTTGGGCATTTTTGAGCATTTTCGAAAAATGTCGAAATTTTGAAAAAACGCAAAGGCTATAGCCTTACCGTTTTTCATGATTTTGAGCGATTTCGAAAAATGACGAAAACTGGAAAAAACGCAAGGCTATAGCCTTACGGTCTTGCTCAGCATGCCGTTTTTCATCATTTTGGGCATTTTTGAGCATTTTCGAAAAATGTCGAAATTTTGAAAAAACGCAAAGGCTATAGCCTTACCGTTTTTCATGATTTTGAGCGATTTCGAAAAATGACGAAAACTGGCAAAAACGCAAGGCTATAGCCTTACGGTCTTGCTCAGCATGCCGTTTTTCATCATTTTGGGCATTTTTGAGCATTTTCGAAAAATGTCGAAATTTTGAAAAAACGCAAAGGCTATAGCCTTACCGTTTTTCATGATTTTGAGCGATTTCGAAAAATGACGAAAACTGGAAAAAACGCAAGGCTATAGCCTTACGGTCTTGCTCAGCATGCCGTTTTTCATCATTTTGGGCATTTTTGAGCATTTTCGAAAAATGTCGAAATTTTGAAAAAACGCAAAGGCTATAGCCTTACCGTTTTTCATGATTTTGAGCGATTTCGAAAAATGACGAAAACTGGAAAAAACGCAAGGCTATAGCCTTACGGTCTTGCTCAGCATGCCGTTTTTCATCATTTTGGGCATTTTTGAGCATTTTCGAAAAATGTCGAAATTTTGAAAAAACGCAAAGGCTATAGCCTTACCGTTTTTCATGATTTTGAGCGATTTCGAAAAATGACGAAAACTGGCAAAAACGCAAGGCTATAGCCTTACGGTCTTGCTCAGCATGCCGTTTTTCATCATTTTGGGCATTTTTGAGCATTTTCGAAAAATGTCGAAATTTTGAAAAAACGCAAAGGCTATAGCCTTACCGTTTTTCATGATTTTGAGCGATTTCGAAAAATGACGAAAACTGGAAAAAATGCAATGCTATAGCCTTACGGTCTTGCTCAGCATGCCGTTTTTCATCATTTTGGGCATTTTTGAGCATTTTCGAAAAATGTCAAATTTTGAAAAAACGCAAAGGCTATAGCCTTACCGTTTTTCATGATTTTGAGCGATTTCGAAAAATGACGAAAACTGGAAAAAACGCAAGGCTATAGCCTTACGGTCTTGCTCAGCATGCCGTTTTTCATCATTTTGGGCATTTTTGAGCATTTTCGAAAAATGTCGAAATTTTGAAAAAACGCAAAGGCTATAGCGTTACCGTTTTTCATGATTTTGAGCGATTTCGAAAAATGACGAAAACTGGCAAAAACGCAAGGCTATAGCCTTACGGTCTTGCTCAGCATGCCGTTTTTCATCTTTTTGGGCATTTTTGAGCATTTTCGAAAAATGTCGAAATTTTGAAAAAACGCAAAGGCTATAGCCTTACCGTTTTTCATGATTTTGAGCGATTTCGAAAAATGATGAAAACTGGCAAAAACGCAAGGCTATAGCCTTACGGTCTTGCTCAGCATGCCGTTTTTCATCTTTTTGGGCATTTTTGAGCATTTTCGAAAAATGTCGAAATTTTGAAAAAACGCAAAGGCTATAGCCTTACCGTTTTTCATGATTTTGAGCGATTTCAAAAAATGACAAACTGGCAAAAACGCAAGGCTATAGCCTTACGGTCTTGCTCAGCATGCCGTTTTTCATCATTTTGGGCATTTTTGAGCATTTTCGAAAAATGTCGAAATTTTGAAAAATTGCAAAGGCTATAGCCTTACCGTTTTTCATCATTTTGAGCGATTTCGAAAAATGACGAAAACTGGCAAAAACGCAAGGCTATAGCCTTACGGTCTTGCTCAGCATGCCGTTTTTCATCATTTTGGGCATTTTTGAGCATTTTCGAAAAATGTCGAAATTTTGAAAAAACGCAAAGGCTATAGCCTTACCGTTTTTCATGATTTTGAGCGATTTCGAAAAATGACGAAAACTGGAAAAAACGCAAGGCTATAGCCTTACGGTCTTGCTCAGCATGCCGTTTTTTCATCATTTTGGGCATTTTTGAGCAATTTCGAAAAATGTCGAAATTTTGAAAAAACGCAAAGGCTATAGCCTTACCGTTTTTCATGATTTTGAGCGATTTCGAAAAATGACGAAAACTGGCAAAAACGCAAGGCTATAGCCTTACGGTCTTGCTCAGCATGTCGTTTTTCATCATTTTGGGCATTTTTGAGCATTTTCGAAAAATGTCGAAATTTTGAAAAAACGCAAAGGCTATAGCCTTACCGTTTTTCATGATTTTGAGCGATTTCGAAAGATGACGAAAACTGGCAAAAACGCAAGGCTATAGCCTTACGGTCTTGCTCAGCATGCCGTTTTTCATCATTTTGGGCATTTTTGAGCATTTTCGAAAAATGTCGAAATTTTGAAAAAACGCAAAGGCTATAGCCTTACCGTTTTTCATGATTTTGAGCGATTTCGAAAAATGACGAAAACTGGAAAAAAATGCAAGGCTATAGCCTTACGGTCTTGCACAGCATGCCGTTTTTCATCATTTTGGGCATTTTTGAGCATTTTCGAAAAATGTCAATTTTGAAAAAACGCAAAGGCTATAGCCTTACCGTTTTTCATGATTTTGAGCGATTTCGAAAAATGACGAAAACTGGAAAAAACGCAAGGCTATAGCCTTACGGTCTTGCTCAGCATGCCGTTTTTCATCATTTTGGGCATTTTTGAGCATTTTCGAAAAATGTCGAAATTTTGAAAAAACGCAAAGGCTATAGCCTTACAATTTTTCATGATTTTGAGCGATTTCGAAAACTGACGAAAACTGGCAAAAACGCAAGGCTATAGCCTTACGGTCTTGCTCAGCATGTCGTTTTTCATCATTTTGGGCATTTTTGAGCATTTTCGAAAAATGTCGAAATTTTGAAAAAACGCAAAGGCTATAGCCTTACCGTTTTTCATGATTTTGAGCGATTTCGAAAAATGACGAAAACTGAAAAAATGCAAGGCTATAGCCTTACGGTCTTGCTCAGCATGCCGTTTTTCATCATTTTGGGCATTTTTGAGCATTTTCGAAAAATGTCGAAATTTTGAAAATTGCAAAGGCTATAGCCTTACCGTTTTTCATCATTTTTGAGCGATTTCGAAAAATGACGAAAAAACTGGCAAAAACGCAAGGCTATAGCCTTACGGTCTTGCTCAGCATGCCGTTTTTTCATCATTTTGGGCATTTTTGAGCATTTTCGAAAAATGTCGAAATTTTGAAAAAACGCAAAGGCTATAGCCTTACCGTTTTTCATGATTTTGAGCGATTTCGAAAAATGACGAAAACTGGAAAAAACGCAAGGCTATAGCCTTACGGTCTTGCTCAGCATGCCGTTTTTCATCATTTTGGGCATTTTTGAGCATTTTCGAAAAATGTCGAAATTTTGAAAAAAGCGAAAGGCTATAGCCTTACCGTTTTTCATGATTTTGAGCGATTTCGAAAAATGGCGAAAACTGGCAAAAACGCAAGGCTATAGCCTTACGGTCTTGCACAGCATGCCGTTTTTCATCATTTTGAGCATTTTGAGCATTTTCGAAAAATGTCGAAATTTTGAAAAAAGGCAAAGGCTATAGCCTTACCGTTTTTCATGATTTTGAGCGATTTCGAAAAATGACGAAAACTGGAAAAAACGCAAGGCTATAGCCTTACGGTCTTGCTCAGCATGCCGTTTTTCATCATTTTGGGCATTTTTGAGCATTTTCGAAAAATGTCGAAATTTTGAAAAAACGCAAAGGCTATAGCCTTACCGTTTTTCCATGATTTTGAGCGATTTCGAAAAATGACGAAAACTGGCAAAAACGCAAGGCTATAGCCTTACGGTCTTGCTCAGCATGCCGTTTTTCATCTTTTGGGCATTTTTGAGCATTTTCGAAAAATGTCGAAATTTTGAAAAAACGCAAAGGCTATAGCCTTACCGTTTTTCATGATTTTGAGCGATTTCGAAAAATGACGAAAACTGGCAAAAACGCAAGGCTATAGCCTTACGGTCTTGCTCAGCATGCCGTTTTTCATCATTTTGGCATTTTTGAGCATTTTCGAAAAATGTCGAAATTTTGAAAAATTGCAAAGCTATAGCCTTACCGTTTTTCATCATTTTGAGCGATTTCGAAAAATGACGAAAACTGGCAAAAACGCAAGGCTATAGCCTTACGGTCTTGCTCAGCATGCCGTTTTTCATCATTTTGGGCATTTTTGAGCATTTTCGAAAAATGTCGAAATTTTGAAAAAACGCAAAGGCTATAGCCTTACCGTTTTTCATGATTTGAGCGATTTCGAAAAATGACGAAAACTGGCAAAAACGCAAGGCTATAGCCTTACGGTCTTGCTCAGCATGCCGTTTTTCATCATTTTTGGCATTTTTGAGCAATTTCGAAAAATGTCGAAATTTTGAAAAAACGCAAGGCTATAGCCTTACCGTTTTTCATGATTTTGAGCGATTTCGAAAAATGACGAAAACTGGCAAAAACGCAAGCTATAGCCTTACGGTCTTGCTCAGCATGCCGTTTTTCATCATTTTGGGCATTTTTGAGCATTTTCGAAAAATGTCGAAATTTTGAAAAAACGCAAAGGCTATAGCCTTACCGTTTTTCATGATTTTGAGCGATTTCGAAAGATGACGAAAACTGGCAAAAACGCAAGGCTATAGCCTTACGGTCTTGCTCAGCATGCCGTTTTTCATCATTTTGGGCATTTTTGAGCATTTTCGAAAAATGTCGAAATTTTGAAAAAAAGCAAAAGGCTATAGCCTTACCGTTTTTCATGATTTTGAGCGATTTCGAAAAATGACGAAAACTGGAAAAAATGCAAGGCTATAGCCTTACGGTCTTGCTCAGCATGCCGTTTTTCATCATTTTGGGCATTTTTTGAGCATTTTCGAAAAATGTCAAATTTTGAAAAAAACGCAAAGGCTATAGCCTTACCGTTGTCATGATTTTGAGCGATTTCGAAAAATGACGAAAACTGGAAAAAACGCAAGGCTATAGCCTTACGGTCTTGCTCAGCATGCCGTTTTTCATCATTTTGGGCATTTTTGAGCATTTTCGAAAAATGTCGAAATTTTGAAAAAACGCAAAGGCTATAGCCTTACCATTTTTCATGATTTTGAGCGATTTCGAAAAATGACGAAAACTGGCAAAAACGCAAGGCTATAGCCTTACGGTCTTGCACAGCATGTCGTTTTTTCATCTTTGGGCATTTTTGAGCATTTTCGAAAAATGTCGAAATTTTGAAAAAACGCAAAGGCTATAGCCTTACCGTTTTTCATGATTTTGAGCGATTTCGAAAAATGACGAAAACTGGAAAAAATGCAAGGCTATAGCCTTACGGTCTTGCTCAGCATGCCGTTTTTTCATCATTTTGGGCATTTTTGAGCATTTTCGAAAAATGTCGAAATTTTGAAAAATTGCAAAGGCTATAGCCTTACCGTTTTTCATCATTTTGAGCGATTTCGAAAAATGACAAAATCTGGCAAAAACGCAAGGCTATAGCCTTACGGTCTTGCACAGCATGCCGTTTTTCATCATTTTGAGCATTTTTGAGCATTTTCGAAAAATGTCGAAATTTTGAAAAAACGCAAAGGCTATAAGCCTTACCTTTTTTCATCATTTTGAGCGATTTTCGAAAATGACGAAACTGGCCAAAACGCAAGGCTATAGCCTTACGGTCTTGCTCAGCATGCCGTTTTTCATCATTTTGGGCATTTTTGAGCATTTTCGAAAAATGTCGAAATTTTGAAAAAACGCAAAGGCTATAGCCTTACCGTTTGTCATGATTTTGAGCGATTTCGAAAAATGACGAAAACTGGCAAAAACGCAAGGCTATAGCCTTACGGTCTTGCACAGCATGCCGTTTTTCATCATTTTGAGCATTTTTGAGCATCTTCGAAAAATGTCGAAATTTTGAAAAAACGCAAAGGCTATAGCCTTACCGTTTTTCATCGTTTTGAGGTTTTTCGAAAAATTACAAAAAATGACAAAATCTGGCAAAAACGCAAGGCTATAGCCTTACGGTCTTGCACAGCATGCCGTTTTTCATCATTTTGGCATTTTTGAGCATTTTCGAAAAATGTCGAAATTTTGAAAAATTGCAAAGGCTATAGCCTTACCGTTTTTCATCATTTTGAGCGATTTCGAAAAATGACGAAAACTGGCAAAAACGCAAGGCTATAGCCTTACGGTCCTGCTCAGCATGCCGTTTTTCATCATTTTGGGCATTTTTGAGCATTTTCGAAAAATGTCGAAATTTTGAAAAAACGCAAAGGCTATAGCCTTACCTTTTTTCATGATTTTGAGCGATTTCGAAAAATGACGAAAACTGGCAAAAACGCAAGGCTATAGCCTTACGGTCTTGCTCAGCATGCCGTTTTTCATCATTTTGGGCATTTTTGAGCATTTTCGAAAAATGTCGAAATTTTGAAAAAACGCAAAGGCTATAGCCTTACCGTTTGTCATGATTTTGAGCGATTTTCGAAAAATGACGAAAACTGGCAAAAACGCAAGGCTATAGCCCTACGGTCTTGCTCAGCATGCGCTTTTCATCATTTGGGCATTTTTGAGCATTTTCGAAAAATGTCGAAATTTTGAAAAAACGCAAAGGCTATAGCCTTACCGTTTTTCATCGTTTTGAGGTTTTTCGAAAAATTACAAAAAATGACAAAATCTGGCAAAAACGCAAGGCTATAGCCTTATGGTCTTGCACAGCATGCCGTTTTCATCATTTTGGGCATTTGGAGCATTTTCGAATAATGTCGAAATTTTGAAAAAACGCAAAGGCTATAGCCTTACCGTTTTTCATGATTTTGAGCGATTTCGAAAAATTACGAAAACTGGCAAAAACGCAAGGCTATAGCCTTACGGTCTTGCACAGCATGCCGTTTTTCATCATTTTGGGCATTTTTGAGCATTTTCGAAAATGTCGAAATTTTGAAAAAACGCAAAGGCTATAGCCTTACCTTTTTTCATGATTTTGAGCGATTTCGAAAAATGACGAAAACTGGCAAAAACGCAAGGCTATAGCCTTACGGTCTTGCTCAGCATGCCGTTTTTCATCATTTTGGGCATTTTTGAGCATTTTCGAAAAATGTCGAAATTTTGAAAAAACGCAAAGGCTATAGCCTTACCGTTTTTCATGATTTTAGCGATTTCGAAAAATGACAAAAACTGGCAAAAACGCAAGGCTATAGCCTTACTCTTGCTCAGCATGCCGCTTTTCATCATTTTGGCATTTTTGAGCATTTTCGAAAATGTCGAAATTTTGAAAAAACGCAAAGGCTATAGCCTTACCGTTTTTCATGATTTGAGCGATTCGAAAAATGACGAAAACTGGAAAAATGCCAAGGCTATAGCCTTACGGTCTTGCTCAGCATGCCGTTTTTCATCATTTTGGGCATTTTTGAGCATTTTCGAAAAATGTCGAAATTTTTGAAAAATTGCAAAGGCTATAGCCTTACCGTTTTTCATGATTTTGAGCGATTTCGAAAAATGACGAAAAGTGCAAAAACGCAAGCTATAGCCTTACGGTCTTGCTCAGCATGCCGTTTTTCATCATTTTGGGCATTTTTGAGCATTTTCGAAAAATGTCGAATTTTGAAAAAAACGCAAAGGCTATAGCCTTACCTTTTTTCATCATTTTGAGCGATTTCGAAAAATGACGAAAACTGGCAAAAACGCAAGGCTATAGCCTTACGGTCTTGCTCAGCATGCCGTTTATCATTTTTGGGCATTTTTGAGCATTTTCGAAAAATGTCGAAATTTTGAAAAAACGCAAAGGCTATAGCCTTACCGTTTTTCATGATTTTGAGCGATTTCGAAAAATGACGAAAACTGGCAAAAACGCAAGGCTATAGCCTTACGGTCTTGCTCAGCATGCCGTTTTTCATCATTTTGGGCATTTTTGAGCATTTTCGAAAAATGTCGAAATTTTGAAAAAACGCAAAGGCTATAGCCTTACCGTTTTTCATCGTTTTGAGGTTTTTCGAAAAATTACAAAAAAATGACAAAATCTGGCAAAAACGCAAGGCTATAGCCTTACTGTCTTGCACAGCATGCCGTTTTTCATCATTTTGGGCATTTTTGAGCATTTTCGAAAAATGTCGAAATTTTGAAAAAACGCAAAGGCTATAGCCTTACCGTTTTTCATGATTTTGAGCGATTTCGAAAAATTACGAAAACTGGAAAAACGCAAGGCTATAGCCTTACGGTCTTGCACAGCATGCCGTTTTTCATCATTTTGGGCATTTTTGAGCATTTTCGAAAAATGTCGAAATTTTGAAAAAAGCGCAAAGGCTATAGCCTTACCGTTTTTCATGATTTTGAGCGATTTCGAAAAATGACGAAAACTGGCAAAAACGCAAGGCTATAGCCTTACGGTCTTGCTCAGCATGCCGCTTTTCATCATTTTGGGCATTTTTGAGCATTTTCGAAAAATGTCGAAATTTTGAAAAACGCAAGGCTATAGTCTTACCGTTTTTCATCGTTTTGAGGTTTTTCAAAAATTACAAAAATGACAAAATCTGGCAAAAACGCAAGGCTATAGCCTTATGGTCTTGCACAGCATGCTGTTTTTCATCATTTTGGGGCATTTTTGAGCATTTTCGAATAATGTCGAAATTTGAAAAAACGCAAAGGCTATAGCCTTACGGTTTTTCATGATTTGAGCGATTTCGAAAATTACGAAAACTGGAAAAACGCAAGGCTATAGCCTTACGGTCTTGCACAGCATGTCGTTTTTCATCATTTTGGCATTTTTGAGCATTTTCGAAAATGTCGAAATTTTGAAAAAAGCAAAGGCTATAGCCTTACCGTTTTTCATGATTTTGAGCGATTTCGAAAAATGACGAAAACTGGCAAAAACGCAAGGCTATAGCCTTACGGTCTTGCTCAGCATGCCGCTTTTCATCATTTTGGGCATTGTTTGAGCATTTTCGAAAATTCGAAATTTTGAAAAAACGCAAAGGCTATAGTCTTACCGTTTTTCATCGTTTTGAGGTTTTTCGAAAAATTACAAAAAATGACAAAATCTGGCAAAAACGCAAGGCTATAGCCTTACGGTCTTGCACAGCATGCTGTTTTTCATCATTTTGGGCATTTTTGAGCATTTTCGAAAAATGTCGAAATTTTGAAAAAACGCAAAGGCTATAGCCTTACCGTTTTTCATGATTTTGAGCGATTTCGAAAAATTACGAAAACTGAAAAAACGCAAGGCTATAGCCTTACGGTCTTGCACAGCATGTCGTTTTTTCATCATTTTGGCAATTTTGAGCATTTTCGAAAAATGTCGAAATTTTGAAAAAAGCAAAGGCTATAGCCTTACCGTTTTTTCATGATTTTGAGCGATTTTCGAAAATGACGAAAACTGGCAAAAACGCAAGGCTATAGCCTTACGGTCTTGCTCAGCATGCCGTTTTTCATCATTTTGGGCATTTTTGAGCATTTTCGAAAAATGTCGAAATTTTGAAAAAACGCAAAGGCTATAGCCTTACCGTTTTTCATGATTTTGAGCGATTTCGAAAAATGACGAAAACTGGCAAAAACGCAAGGCTATAGCCTTACGGTCTTGCTCAGCATGCCGCTTTTCATCATTTTGGGCATTTTTGAGCATTTTCGAAAAATGTCGAAATTTTGAAAAAACGCAAAGGCTATAGCCTTACCGTTTTTCATGATTTTGAGCGATTTCGAAAAATTACGAAAACTGGCAAAAACGCAAGGCTATAGCCTTACGGTCTTGCACAGCATGCCGTTTTTCATCATTTTGGGCATTTTTGAGCATTTTCGAAAAATGTCGAAATTTTGAAAAAACGCAAAGGCTATAGCCTTAACCGTTTTTCATGATTTTGAGCGATTTCGAAAAATGACGAAAACTGGCAAAAACGCAAGGCTATAGCCTTACGGTCTTGCTCAGCATGCCGTTTTTCATCATTTTGAGCATTTTTGAGCATTTTCGAAAAATGTCGAAATTTTGAAAAAACGCAAAGCTATAGCCTTACCGTTTTTCATGATTTTGAGCGATTTCGAAAAATGACAAAAACTGGCAAAAACGCAAGGCTATAGCCTTACGGTCTTGCACAGCATGTCGTTTTTCATCTTTTTGGGCATTTTTGAGCATTTTCGAAAAATGTCGAAATTTTGAAAAAACGCAAAGGCTATAGCCTTACCGTTTTTCATGATTTTGAGCGATTTCGAAAGATGACGAAAACTGGCAAAACGCAGGCTATAGCCTTACGGTCTTGCTCAGCATGCATTTTTCATCTTTTGGCATTTTTGAGCATTTTCGAAAAATGTCGAAATTTTGAAAAAACGCAAAGGCTATAGCCTTACCGTTTTCATGATTTTGAGCGATTTCGAAAAATGACGAAAACTGGCAAAAACGCAAGGCTATAGCCTTACGGTCTTGCTCAGCATGCCGTTTTTCATCATTTTGGGCATTTTTGAGCATTTTCGAAAAATGTCGAAATTTTGAAAAAACGCAAAGGCTATAGCCTTACCGTTTTTCATGATTTTGAGCGATTTCGAAAAATTACGAAAACTGGCAAAAACGCAAGGCTATAGCCTTACGGTCTTGCACAGCATGCCGTTTTTCATCATTTTGGCATTTTGAGCATTTTCGAAAAATGTCGAAATTTTGAAAAAACGCAAGGCTATAGCCTTACCGTTTTCATGATTTTGAGCGATTTCGAAAAATGACAAAAACTGGCAAAAACGCAAGGCTATAGCCTTACGGTCTTGCACAGCATGCCGTTTTTCATCATTTTGGGCATTTTTGAGCATTTTCGAAAAATGTCGAAATTTTGAAAAAAAACAAAGGCTATAGCCTTACCGTTTTTCATGATTTTGAGCGATTTCGAAAAATGACAAAAACTGGCAAAAACGCAAGGCTATAGCCTTACGGTCTTGCACAGCATGTCGTTTTTCATCTTTTTGGGCATTTTTGAGCATTTTCGAAAATGTCGAAATTTTGAAAAAACGTCAAAGGCTATAGCCTTACCGTTTTCATGATTTTGAGCGATTTCGAAAGATGACGAAAACTGGCAAAAACGCAAGGCTATAGCCTACTCTTGCTCAGCATGCCGTTTTTCATCTTTTTGGGCATTTTTGAGCATTTTCGAAAAATGTCGAAATTTTGAAAAAACGCAAAGGCTATAGCCTTACCGTTTTTCATGATTTTGAGCGATTTCGAAAAATGACGAAAACTGGAAAAAACGCAAGGCTATAGCCTTACGGTCTTGCTCAGCATGCCGTTTTTCATCATTTTGGGCATTTTTGAGCATTTTCGAAAAATGTCGAAATTTTGAAAAAACGCAAAGGCTATAGCCTTACCGTTTTTCATGATTTTGAGCGATTTAGAAAAATGACGAAAACTGGCAAAAACGCAAGGCTATAGCCTTACGGTCTTGCTCAGCATGCCGCTTTTCATCATTTTGGGCATTTTTGAGCATTTTCGAAAAATGTCGAAATTTTGAAAAAACGTAAAGGCTATAGCCTTACCGTTTTTCATCGTTTTGAGGTTTTTCGAAAAATTACAAAAACTGGCAAAAACGCAAGGCTATAGCCTTACGGTCTTGCTCAGCATGCCATTTTTCATCATTTTGGGCATTTTTGAGCATTTTCGAAAAATGTCGAAATTTTGAAAAAACGCAAAGGCTATAGCCTTACCGTTTTTCATGATTTTGAGCGATTTCGAAAAATGACGAAAACTGGCAAAAACGCAAGGCTATAGCCTTACGGTCTTGCACAGCATGCCGTTTTTCATCATTTTGGGCATTTTTGAGCATTTTCGAAAAATGTCGAAATTTTGAAAAACGCAAAGGCTATAGCCTTACCGTTTTTCATCGTTTTGAGCGATTTCGAAAAATGACGAAAACTGGCAAAAACGCAAGGCTATAGCCTTACGGTCTTGCTCAGCATGCCGTTTTTCATCTTTTTGGGCATTTTTGAGCATTTTCGAAAAATTGTCGAAATTTTGAAAAAACGCAAAGGCTATAGCCTTACGTTTTTCATGATTTTGAGCGATTTCGAAAAATGACAAAACTGGCAAAACGCAAGGCTATAGCCTTACGGTCTTGCTCAGCATGCCGTTTTTCATCTTTTGGGCATTTTTGAGCATTTTCGAAAAATGTCGAAATTTTGAAAAAACGCAAAGGCTATAGCCTTACCGTTTTTCATGATTTTGAGCGATTTCGAAAAATGACAAAAACTGGCAAAAACGCAAGGCTATAGCCTTACGGTCTTGCACAGCATGCCGTTTTTCATCTTTTTGAGCATTTTTGAACATTTTCGAAAAATGTCGAAATTTTGAAAAAACGCAAAGGCTATAGCCTTACCGTTTTTCATGATTTTGAGCGATTTCGAAAAATGACGAAAACTGGCAAAAACGCAAGGCTATAGCCTTACGGTCTTGCACAGCATGCCGTTTTTCATCATTTTGGGCATTTTGAGCATTTTCGAAAAATGTCGAAATTTTGAAAAAACGCAAAGGCTATAGCCTTACCGTTTTTCATGATTTTGAGCGATTTCGAAAAATGACGAAAACTGGAAAAAACGCAAGGCTATAGCCTTACGGTCTTGCACACATGCCGTTTTTCATCATTTTGAGCATTTTTGAGCATTTTCGAAAAATGTCGAAATTTTGAAAAAACGCAAAGGCTATAGCCTTACCGTTTTCATGATTTTGAGCATTTCGAAAAAAATGACGAAAACTGGCAAAAACGCAAGGCTATAGCCTTACGGTCTTGCACAGCATGCCGTTTTTCATCATTTTGGGCATTTTGAGCATTTTCGAAAAATGTCGAGATATTGAAAAAACGCAAAGGCTATAGCCTTACCGTTTTTCATGATTTTGAGCGATTTCGAAAAATGACGAAAACTGGCAAAAACGCAAGGCTATAGCCTTACGGTCTTGCACAGCATGCCGTTTTTCATCATTTTGGGCATTTTTGAGCATTTTCGAAAAATGTCGAAATTTGAAAAAACGCAAAGGCTATAGCCTTACCGTTTTTCATGATTTTGAGCGATTTCGAAAAATGACGAAAACTGGCAAAAACGCAAGGCTATAGCCTTACGGTCTTGCACAGTATGCCGTTTTTCATCATATTGGCATTTTTGAGAATTTTCGAAAAATGTCGAAATTTTGAAAAAACGCAAAGGCTATAGCCTTACCGTTTTTCATGATTTTGAGCGATTTCGAAAAATGACGAAAACTGGCAAAAACGCAAGGCTATAGCCTTACGGTCTTGCACAGCATGCCATTTTTCATCATTTTGGGCATTTTTGAGCATTTTCGAAAAATGTCGAAATTTTGAAAAAACGCAAAGGCTATAGCCTTACCCGTTTTTCATGATTTTGAGCGATTTCGAAAAATGATGAAAACTGGCCAAAACGCAAGGCTATAGCCTTACGGTCTTACTCAGCATGCCGTTTTTCATCATTTTGGGCATTTTTGAGCATTTTCGAAAAATGTCGAAATTTTGAAAAAACGCAAAGGCTATAGCCTTACCGTTTTTCATCGTTTTGAGGTTTTTCGAAAAATGACAAAAAATGTCAAAATCTGGCAAAAACGCAAGGCTATAGCCTTACGGTCTTGCACAGCATGCCGTTTTTCATCATTTTGGGCATTTTTGAGCATTTTCGAAAAATGTCGAAATTTTGAAAAAACGCAAAGCTATAGCCTTACCGTTTTTCATGATTTTGAGCGATTTCGAAAAATGACAAAAACTGGCAAAAACGCAAAGCTATAGCCCCTTACGGTTTTTCAAATCGTTTTTGAGGTTTTTTCGAAAAATTTACCAAAAATGACAAAATCTTGGCAAAAGCGCAAGGCTATAGCCTTACGGTCTTGCACAGCATGCCGTTTTTCATCATTTTGAGCATTTTTGAGCATTTTCGAAAAATGTCGAAATTTTGAAAAAAGCGTAAGGCTATAGCCTTACCGTTTTTCATGATTTTGAGCGATTTCGAAAAATGAGGAAAATGGCCAAACGCAAGGCTATAGCCTTACGGTCTTGCACAGAATGCCGTTTTTCATCATTTTGAGCATTTTTGAGCATTTTCGAAAAATGTCGAAATTTTGAAAAAAGCGTAAGGCTATAGCCTTACCGTTTTTGATCATTTTGAGCGATTTCGAAAAATGAGGAAAATGGCCAAAACGCAAGGCTATAGCCTTACGGTCTTGCACAGCATGCCATTTTTCATCATTTTGGGCATTTTCGAAAAATGTCGAAATTTTGAAAAAACGCAAAGGCTATAGCCTTACCGTTTTTCATCGTTTTGAGGTTTTTCGAAAAATGACAAAAAATGACAAAATCTGGCAAAAACGCAAGGCTATAGCCTTACGGTCTTGCACAGCATGCCGTTTTTCATCATTTTGGGCATTTTTGAGCATTTTCGAAAAATGTCGAAATTTTGAAAAAAGCGTAAGGCTATAGCCTTACCGTTTTTCATGATTTTGAGCGATTTCGAAAAATGGCCAAAACGCAAGGCTATAGCCTTACGGTCTTGCACAGCATGCCGTTTTTCATCATTTTGAGCATTTTTGAGCATTTTCGAAAAATGTCGAAATTTTGAAAAAAGCGTAAGGCTATAGCCTTACCGTTTTTGATCATTTTGAGCGATTTCGAAAAATGAGGAAAATGGCCAAAACGCAAGGCTATAGCCTTACGGTCTTGCACAGCATGCCGTTTTTCATCATTTTGAGCATTTTTGAGCATTTTCGAAAAATGTCAAAATTTTGAAAAAAGCGTAAGGCTATAGCCTTACCGTTTTTCATGATTTTGAGCGATTTCGAAAGATGATGAAAACTGGCCAAAACGCAAGGCTATAGCCTTATGGTCTTGGGATGAGCGACGCTGGGGACCGTACGGAACATGATTGAACTGCTTTTTTCATTAAATAGTTGGAGTTTTGGAGAGTTAACACTTCCAAATATGCCATTCTAACTGACTACTTCAACAGCCACCTGCAGAATTATGACACACGCAGCCTACATACTGATTGCAGAGATAGATCAACTATTTGGATGTTCAAGCAGAGTCTAATTGTAGCCTATGTCCAAAACAGATTCCATGAGTCAGTCTTAGAATCTGACTACATGTCAGTAAGCTTCGGCTACCACAGCCAATACATTGCAGGCTATTGTGAGTTCATGTAGAGCTCTGACAGACCACCTGGAGCCTGGGTGATTGACGGTGACACAAGCACACACAGCACCTTTCAAGAGTGAACTAAGACACACCCATTTGTAGTTTGAGTACTGTATGTATAGAGGGGGTTTTAAGAGAAAGGACAGTTTTTTTTTAACGTATTGAGAAGACAAGTAATGAGTAATGAGCATTGAGTGTTGAAGAAACACTACTGAAAGTTAATACCTGGGGAAGTCTCCTGCCTCCACCTGCTGTACTAGAAATCGTGAATGCTGGTATTTATTTGTAATGTACTGACTGAAGTGGATCAATAAAAAGAAACAAAGGATTTAAAGCCTGCAAGGACGCAGAACTCATTTCAATAAGGTGAATACATGAAGGAATTAAGGAAATGTCCACGGAACCCTGAGATGAGGAAATACACCACATAGTGAAATAAGGAAATGCCTGGAACTAATTGATACTGGCATGCACCATGCAGGGTACAGTCAGACACAAATGTAATCGGTACCAGGTACAGACACAAAATGTAATCTGTACCAGGTACAGACAAATGCATGTTGTAATTGTTACAGACAACCATCGGAATCACCAGGACGTGTTCCATGCACATCCTTAGTAGCCTCAACACCCATGCTTTCATTCATCTGTGTTACGTGAAAACAGAAAGCCTGGACTAATGTGTTAGCCACGGTGGCCTAGAAGTGGGAGTCAGCCTTTCGGGGTGGATGTCGCTCCAAATGATGTGACGTAGCACAGCAGTGGAGGGGCGGTAGGGGGAGGGTCTGGGATGACGCACGTTGATAAGACAAATCAGCTCATCTGCCGTCCAAATTCGGACGCTACCCTGCCCCCCCCCAACCACCTGGGCCAAAGTCATTTCAGGTTAGGCCAGGCCCTTAGTAATAACAGTCCACAGGTGGTTGCAGACATAACTAATGAACAAACTTAGCAAGGTAACTGTATTGAGTGCTAACAGTTAAGAAACCAGGAGTCAGCATCTATGGAAAGGAAAGATGAGCAGGGAAAACACACAGGGCACCGCAGGGAATTGAACCCCGTTCCGGTAAACCAGAAGTCCCACACCGGTGCCAAAGGTTTGGTTTGTGTTTTCCCAAACACAATGACCTGGTCAACATGGTTAAAAACCGAAAATGAGCCATGCAGCACCACCACACGCTGGCGTCTGTGCATCCACCCTTCAGCCCTGCCGCCGGGGCAATCAGTGTTGTCCCACAGCCCTTAGACTGGACTGCTGCCCCTTGGGATTACTCATGGACTTCCCCACGTGTGTCACCAGCTCCACCATGCACCGTGTGCCCAAGCACCCACACCTTTTTAACCCCCCCGCCGCCAGGGGTAAACAGTGGCGTCCCGCGGCCCTC
>CM076979.1:5042360-5142360 GCA_039105355.1 Benthosema pterotum
CTATAGCCTTACGTTTTTTCAAAATTTCGACATTTTTCGAAAATGCTCAAAAATGCCCAAATGATGAAAAACGGCATGCTGTGCAAGACCGTAAGGCTATAGCCTTGCGTTTTTGCCAGTTTTCGTCATTTTTCGAAATCGCTCAAAATCATGAAAAACGGTAAGGCTATAGCCTTTGCGTTTTTTCAAAATTTCGACATTTTTCGAAAATGCTCAAAAATGCCCAAAATGATGAAAAACGGCATGCTGTGCAAGACCTAAGGCTATAGCCTTGCGTTTTTGCCAGTTTTCGTCATTTTTCGAAATCGCTCAAAATCATGAAAAACGGTAAGGCTATAGCCTTGCGCTTTTTTCAAAATTTCGACATTTTTCGAAAATGCTCAAAAATGCTCAAAATGATGAAAAACGGCATGCTGTGCAAGACCGTAAGGCTATAGCCTTGCGTTTTTGCCAGTTTTCGTCATTTTTCGAAATCGCTCAAAATCATGAAAAACGGTAAGGCTATAGCCTTTGCGCTTTTTTCAAAATTTCGACATTTTTCGAAAATGCTCAAAAATGCCCAAAATGATGAAAAACGGCATGCTGTGCAAGACCGTAAGGCTATAGCCTTGCGTTTTTGCCAGTTTTCGTCATTTTTCGAAATCGCTCAAAATCATGAAAAACGGTAAGGCTATAGCCTTTGCGTTTTTTCAAAATTTCGACATTTTTCGAAAATGCTCAAAAATGCCCAAAATGATGAAAAACGGCATGCTGTGCAAGACCGTAAGGCTATAGCCTTGCGTTTTTTTGCCAGTTTTCGTCATTTTTCGAAATCGCTCAAAATCATGAAAAACGGTAAGGCTATAGCCTTACGGTTTTTTCAAAATTTCGACATTTTTCGAAAATGCTCAAAATGCCCAAAATGATGAAAAACGGCATGCTGTGCAAGACCGTAAGGCTATAGCCTTGCGTTTTTGCCAGTTTTCGTCATTTTTCGAAATCGCTCAAAATCATGAAAAACGGTAAGGCTATAGCCTTTGCTTTTTTCAAAATTTCGACATTTTTCGAAAATGCTCAAAAATGCCCAAAATGATGAAAAACGGCATGCTGTGCAAGACCGTAAGGCTATAGCCTTGCGTTTTTGCCAGTTTTCGTCATTTTTCGAAATCGCTCAAAATCATGAAAAACGGTAAGGCTATAGCTTTGCGTTTTTTTCAAAATTTCGACATTTTTCGAAAATGCTCAAAAATGCCCAAAATGATGAAAAACGGCATGCTGTGCAAGACCGTAAGGCTATAGCCTTGCGTTTTTGCCAGTTTTCGTCATTTTTCGAAATCGCTCAAAATCATGAAAAACGGTAAGGCTATAGCCTTTGCGTTTTTTCAAAATTTCGACATTTTTCGAAAATGCTCAAAAATGCCCAAAATGATGAAAAACGGCATGCTGTGCAAGACCGTAAGGCTATAGCCTTGCGTTTTTGCCAGTTTTCGTCATTTTTCGAAATCGCTCAAAATCATGAAAAACGGTAAGGCTATAGCCTTTGCGTTTTTTCAAAATTTCGACATTTTTCGAAAATGCTCAAAAATGCCCAAATGATGAAAAACGGCATGCTGTGCAAGACCGTAGGCTATAGCCTTGTTTTTTCCAGTTTTCGTCATTTTTCGAAATCGCTCAAAATCATGAAAAACGGTAAGGCTATAGCCTTTGCGTTTTTTCAAAATTTCGACATTTTTCGAAAATGCTCAAAAATGCCCAAAATGATGAAAAACGGCATGCTGTGCAAGACCGTAAGGCTATAGCCTTGCGTTTTTGCCAGTTTTCGTCATTTTTCGAAATCGCTCAAAATCATGAAAAACGGTAAGGCTATAGCCTTACGCTTTTTCAAAATTTCGATTTTTCGAAAATGCTCAAAAATGCTCAAAATGATGAAAAACGGCATGCTGTGCAAGACCGTAAACGTATAGCCTTGCGTTTTTGCAGTTTTCGTCATTTTTCGAAATCGCTCAAAATCATGAAAAACGGTAGGCTATAGCCTTGCGTTTTTTCAAAATTTCGACATTTTTCGAAAATGCTCAAAATGCCCAAAATGATTGAAAAACGGCATGCTGTGCAAGACCATTAAGGCTATAGCCTTGCGTTTTTGCCAGTTTTCGTCATTTTTTCGAAATCGCTCAAAATCATGAAAACGGTAAGGCTATAGCCTTAGCGTTTTTTCAAAATTCGACATTTTTCGAAAATGCTCAAAAATGCTCAAAATGATGAAAAACGGCATGCTGTGCAAGACCGTAAGGCTATAGCCTTGCGTTTTTGCCAGTTTTCGTCAATTTTTCGAAATCGCTCAAAATCATGAAAAACGGTAAGGCTATAGCCTACGCTTTTTTCAAATTTCGACATTTTTCGAAAATGCTCAAAAATGCTCAAAATGATGAAAAACGGCATGCTGTGCAAGACCGTAAGGCTATAGCCTTGCGTTTTTGCCAGTTTTCGTCATTTTTCGAAATCGCTCAAAATCATGAAAACGGTAAGGCTATAGCCTTACGCTTTTTTTCGAAATTTCGACATTTTTCGAAAATGCTCAAAAATGCTCAAATTATGAAAAAACGGCATGCTGTGCAAGACCGGAAGGCTATAGCCTTGCGTTTTTGCCAGATTTTGTCATTTTTCGTCATTTTTCGAAATCGCTCAAAAATCATGAAAAACCGGTAAGGCTATAGCCCTTGCTTTTTCAAAATTTCGACATTTTTCGAAAATGCTCAAAAATGCCCAAAATGATGAAAAACGGCATGCTGTGCAAGACCGTAAGGCTATAGCCTTGCGTTTTTGCCAGTTTTCGTCATTTTTCGAAATCGCTCAAAATCATGGAAAACGGTAAGGCTATAGCCTTACGCTTTTTTCAAAATTTCGACATTTTTCGAAAATGCTCAAAAATGCTCAAAATGATGAAAAACGGCATGCTGTGCAAGACCGTAAGGCTATAGCCTTGCGTTTTTGCCAGATTTTGTCATTTTTTGTCATTTTTCGAAAAACCTCAAAACGATGAAAAACCGTAAGGCTATAGCCTTTGCGTTTTTTCAAAAATTCGACATTTTTCGAAAATGCTCAAAAATGCCCAAAATGATGAAGAACGGCATGCTGTGCAAGACCGTAAGGCTATAGCCTTGCGTTTTTGCCAGTTTTCGTCATTTTTCGAAATCGCTCAAATCATGAAACGGTAAGGCTATAGCCTTACGCTTTTTTCAAAATTTCGACCATTTTTCGAAAATGCTCAAAAATGCTCAAATGATGAAAAAACGGCATGCTGTGCAAAAGGCGCAAGGCTATAGCCTTGTGTTTTTGCCAGTTTTTGTCATTTTTCGAAATGCCTCAAGGGTACATTTGGTTTCATTTTTACATTCAATAGTTAAAAAATTTCATCTTGTTACCAACTTTCCATCATCTAGCCTGGGCGACCCCCACACCTAAAAAAATACCACAGACCCCAACCCCCGAAACAACCAAATCCCCCCCAAACCCCCCCAAAATCACCCCCCCCCCCCCCCCCCCACCCCTAAATCTTTACAAATTGTGGGAAAAACCCAAAAACCCCCCCAAAGCCCCCAAACCCCCCCCACCACCCAAGAATTGGCCCATCCAACCCCAAGCCCCCCCCTCCCCCAACCCCCCACCCGACCCCCCCCCCCACACCCCAGGGCCCAACCCAAAAAACACCTACCCCCCAATAGGATACCCCCCTACCACCAACCCCCCCTTCCCCCAGCCTGGGGACCAAATGGTACCCTTCCAAGGACCACTGGTGGTCCCCGGACACCTGGAACACCCTGTCATAGATGACCCCTTTTCTAAATTTCACCCTGAATTCCCACTCTTCAAATGCAGTTTGTCTTTATTCTAATGTGGGTGTTTTTAGGAAAACTGCAAGTTTTTTTTCCACATTCAAAACAAACAGTACGATAATTGGGCCACAACACTCTTGTTGCACACGTACAACAGGGAGTTTCAACCAGAGTGATTGGAGAGGAGAGTGGCAGAGGGAGGTGAGGAGAGGAGGAGATAGATTACCTCTGGGATTACATGTAAAGACTGACCAGAGTGACGTAAAAACTCATGATGGTATCAGTATACTGTTTAAAATATGTATGGGAAACAAGGAGATAGAAAAATTATGCACCATTAGAATAAAAATAACCTGTGGCAATGGAAAGGGAGAGGCGAGGGAAAGGGAACTATGGCAACTAATGTGGGGGAGAGGGAGGAAAAAGGGGAAATCTATGGCAACTAATGGGAGGGAGAGGGAGGGAAAAGGGGAATCTATGGCAATGGGAGGAGAGGGAGGAAAAGGGGAATATCTAGGCAATGGGAGGGAGAGGGAGGAAAAGGGGGAATCTATGGAACCTAATGGGAGGGAAGAAGTAAAAGGGAGGGTATTAAAAAAAAAAAAAAAAGAAAAAAAAAAAAAAAAAAAAAAAAAAAAATAAAAAAAAAAAAAAAAAAAAAAAAAAAAAAAAAAAAAAAAAAAAAAAAAAAAAAAAAAAAAAAAAAAAAAAAAAAAAAAAAAAAAAAAGAAAAAAAAAAAAAAAAAAAAAGAAAAAAAAAAGAGGGATAAAAACAAAAAAAAAAAAAAACAAAAGAAAAAAAAAAAAAAAAAAAAAAAAAAAAAAAAAATAAAAAAAAAAAAAAGAAAAAAAAAAAAAAAAAAAAAAAAAAAGGGAAAAAAAAAAAAAGGGATTATTAGGCAACTTATGGGAGGGAGAGGAGGAAAAGGGAATCTATGGCAACCTAATGGGAGGGAGAGGGAGGAAAAGGGGAATCTATGGCAATGGGAGGGAGAGGGAGGAAAAAGGGGAATCTATGGCAATTGGGAGGGAGAGGGAGGAAAAGAGGGAAATCTATGGCAACTAATGGGAGGGAGAGGGAGGAAAAGGGGAGGATCTATGGCAATGGGAGGGAGAGGGAGGAAAAGGGGAATCTATGGCACCTATGGGAGGGAGAGGAGGAAAAGGGGGAATCTATGGCAAACTAATGGGAGGGAGAGGAGGAAAAAGGGGAATCTAGGCAACCTAATGGGAGGGAGGGAGGAAAGGGGAATCTATGCAACCTAAATGGGAGGGAGAGGGAGGAAAAGGGGAATTTAATGGCAATGGGAGGGAGCGGGAGGAAAGGGGAATCTATGGCAACCTAATGGGGAGGGAGAGGAGAAAAGGAGGAATCTATGGCAATAATGGGAGGGAGAGGGAGGAAAAGAGGAATCTATGGCAACCTAATGGGAGGAGAGGAGGAAAAGGGGAATTATGGCAATGGAGGGAGAGGAGGAAAAGGGGAATCTATGGCACCTAATGGGAGGGAGAGGGGAGGAAAAAAAGAGGAATCTATGGCAACCTAATGGGAGGGAGAGGGAGGAAAAGGGGAATCTATGGCAGACTAATGGGAGGGAGAGGGAGGAAAAGGGGAATCTATGGCAACCTAATGGAGGGGGAGAGGGAGGAAAAGGGGAATCTATGGCAACTTAATGGGAGGAGAGGGAGGAAAAGGGGAATCTATGGCAACCTAAGGGGAGGAGAGAGGGGAGGAAAAAGGGAATCTATGGCAACCTAATGGGAGCAGAGGGAGGAAAAGTGGAATCTATGGCAACTTAATGTGAGGGAGAGGGAGGAAAAGGGGAATCTATGGCAAACCTAATGGGAGGGAGAGGGAGGAAAAGGGAATCTATGGCAACCTAATGGGAGGGAGAGGAGGGAAAGGGGAATCTATGGCAACTTAATGGGAGGGAGAGGGAGGAAAAGGGAATCTATGGCAACTAATGGGAGGGAGAGGGAGGGAAAAGGGGATCTATGGCAACCTATTGGGAGGGAGAGGGAGGAAAAGGGGAATCTATGGCAATGGGAGGGAGAGGGAGGAAAAGGGAATCTATGGCAATGGGAGGGAGAGGGAGGAAAAGGGGAATCTATGGCAACCTAATGGGAGGGAGAGGGAGGAAAAGGGGAATCTATGGCAATGGGAGGGAGAGGGAGGAAAAGGGGAATCTATGGCAATGGGAGGGAGAGGGAGGAAAAGGGGAATCTATGGCAACCTAATGGGAGGGAGAGGGAGGAAAAGGGGAATCTATGGCAACCTAATGGGAGGGAGAGGGAGGAAAAGGGGAATCTATGGCAACCTAATGGGAGGGAGAGGGAGGAAAAGGGGAATCTATGGCAACCTAATGGGAGGGAGAGGGAGGAAAAGGGGAATCTATGGCAACCTAATGGGAGGGAGAGGGAGGAAAAGGGGAATCTATGGCAATGGGAGGGAGAGGGAGGAAAAGGGGAATCTATGGCAACCTAATGGGAGGGAGAGGGAGGAAAGGGGAATCTATGGCAACCTAATGGGAGGGAGAGGGAGGAAAAGGGGAATCTATGGCAATGGGAGGGAGAGGGAGGAAAAGGGGAATCTATGGCAACCTAATGGGAGGGAGAGGGAGGAAAAGGGGAATCTATGGCAACCTAATGGGAGGGAGAGGGAGGAAAAGGGGAATCTATGGCAACCTAATGGGAGGGAGAGGGAGGAAAAGGGGAATCTATGGCAACCTAATGGGAGGGAGAGGGAGGAAAAGGGGAATCTATGGCAACCTAATGGGAGGGAGAGGGAGGAAAAGGGGAATCTATGGCAACCTAATGGGAGGGAGAGGGAGGAAAAGGGAATCTATGGCAACCTAATGGGAGGGAGAGGGAGGAAAGGGGAATCTATGGCAATGGGGAGGGAGAGGGAGGAAAAGGGGAATCTATGGCAACCTAATGGGAGGGAGAGGGAGGAAAAGGGGAATCTATGGCAATGGGAGGGAGAGGGAGGAAAAGGGGAATCTATGGCAACCTAATGGAAGGGAGAGGGAGGAAAAGGGGAGGAATCTATGGCAACCTAATGGAAGGGAGAGGGAGGAAAAGGGGAATCTATGGCAATAGGGAGGGAGAGGGAGGAAAAGGGGAATCTATGGCAACCTAATGGGAGGGAGAGGGAGGAAAAGGGGAATCTATGGCAACCTAATGGGAGGGAGAGGGAGGAAAAGGGGAATCTATGGCAACCTAATGGGAGGGAGAGGGAGGAAAAGGGGAATCTATGGCAAAAATCAAGTTCAATATACATGATGTCACAGCGATCAAGGTAGAGGGATGCCAAATGTGTTTTGGTGTGGAATTCTCCTTCAACCCATTTTTTCCTAAACTAGATTCTAGTTTCTGACACTAGATTCTAGTTTCTGACACTAGATTCTAGTTTCTGACACTAGATTCTAGTTTGTGATGGTAGATTTTCGTTTTCGATTTTCATCTACATTCTAGTTTCTAACACTAAATTCTCGTTTTTCTGAAAAATGTATGTTCCTGTGTCAGTGATGCTCAACATGTTTGATGCCAAAGACCATCAGAATTATCTATATTTGGCTGCGGACCTCCATCTGAAGACATGTTGTAGGAATCCCCCAGAAGCAATGATTTGAGTTAAAAAATATTAGATTCTGAAATAATATATTCAAACATTTGTCACATTTTGACAATTTCTCAAAAATATCAGACCTACAAGCTCACAGCGCGCCACTCGGTGGCGTGCTGTGAGCTTGTAGATCTGATATTTTTCAACAGCTAAAGTACAACATAATGCTTAGCACACCAAAACGTGTTACAATGCAGTACAGAAAGGGTTAATATTGCCGTCCTTGAAATCAAACAGGTTGATAATCCCGGCTAGAGACGTCAACATTCTCTTTTAGGGGGTCCCCGGCATATATTTTCATATAGGGGTCCACAGGCTTAATGTCAATTCGGTGGTCCTTGACATGAAAGTTATGGAACCACTATATGATACACAGCGTCCCGCTGTCGTCTCGCACCATATTATATGTTAGGAGGGACCAGTAACTAATTAAATAGTACTTTTTAATGTAATATCTCCTTTTCCAGCAAAGGTAAAGAAATTACTCTGCCAAAATGTGTAATAAGTATTATGTTGCCAAAACACACATTACAAATGAGCTTGTTGCATGATGTGAAAACAGAACAGATTTACAAGCTATGAATGAATGAATGAATGAATGAATGAATGAAATTTGTATTAACAGAGATGAGAGTTACAGTACAAGTCCAGTACACACTGCTACAAAACTGATAACAGCTTGGAGAATTACAGTAGAATTCAAGTACAACTGCATCAAATCTGAAAAAGCTGATTGGACACACTAGTTAATGAAATGAACAAGTTGGCCACTATTGTAAACAAGTGTATTCTTAAGGCATTCAAATACATACAAAACAATTACTTCAGTAGAGTCAGAAGCAGCAAATCATGGAGGTAAAATCATAGTGAAGGTAAAAAGGGAAAAGAGAAATGTACAAAGAGGAGAGAGAGGGTGGGTGGATTTTATACACATTTGTTTTACAGAGGCCAGTCTGGAATGGCAGCTATCAACATGTGCAGTAGTTTGTAGATCCTAATCCACCACAGCAGTTATCAGTTGTTGCAAATTGTCACTGAACAGATTGTGTTGTACATCACTATTCCTTAGTGGTTGGAGATTAGGCCTACTGTCCTACAGGGATCTGCACAGATTACGAGACAGTGGTTTTCAACCACTAGTCCGGGAACCACCAGTGGTCATTGAGAGGGTTCCAGGTGGTCCCCAGGCCAAATGTAATGTTGGTTAACCAGATGTAACTCCGAGAGCGTAAATAATGTTTCATGTTTACACTCAAGAGTTAAAAGGAACCCTGGCTATGAGACAAATATGGATAAATACATTATACTTGCCCTCTATAATTAGAATTGAACATTTAAAATGCATAGAATAAGGTCTTTAGTTTAAAAATAGTTCATGTTTTTATCCTATGGGGGCTGCCATTTTACAGTGCCTGTCACATGACCTGTCACAGTGATGACGTCACAGAACATTGCTCCACAGAAGTAATGGAATGCATCAAACAACTACCGGTATGTCCACCTAACAGGGAATACAGATACTTTAATATGGTGCCAAGGAGTGATGCAGCCAATCAGATCACTTTAATATGGTGCCAAGGAGTGATGCAGCCAATCAGATCACTTTAATATGGTGTCAAGGAGTGATGCAGCCAATCAGGAGGAGGGAAGGGAAACTCTGCTGTTAGTAATCAGCTTAAAGATCATGAGATGTTTCAACTTCAGGAAAATTACAAATACTATAAGGTTCTATAATGTATAACAATCTAATTTCTTGTTTTTACCAAGAATAATCCTACAGTTCCTCCTGTGAGCCTGGACCAGCAAACAGGAGTTTGGAGTGTGTGTAATCAAAACACACGTGTTTGTGGAGGACAATTCAAAAATGG
Organism: Benthosema pterotum; assembly: GCA_039105355.1. Taxonomy (NCBI): domain Eukaryota; kingdom Metazoa; phylum Chordata; class Actinopteri; order Myctophiformes; family Myctophidae; genus Benthosema; species Benthosema pterotum. The sequence goes on from CM076979.1 coordinate 5,051,666, forward strand.
TCAGCTTAATTTTTATCGTCTTTTATTGTTGAGAATGTTTGAGTTAACAGGAATTAGAAATGATGGAGTTTGGATATTAAAATGCAGTGAAATATTTCATGTTTTTAATTACTGTGTGGGAAGAAAATGTGTTTAATTCACTGGTCCTTTAACTTTAAAGTAATTATGGAGAACAAACGGTAAAGGAAACAATGAGCTGAAAATAAACCATGTAAATACAACACTTTGAGCAGGGCACTTCAGGGAATTGAACCCCGTTCCAGTAAACCAGAAGTCCACACCAGTGCCATATGGTTTTGTTGTAATTTACATAGTCAATGGTAAACAAATATCGTATATTCAAATTTGCTAAATACTTGCTGACCTCCCAAGGAAAGCCGTGGAAGGTCCTTAATATCCCACAAGAAAATAGAATCATTAACAGACCATGAATGATAGCCGATCTACAAATACCTTAAGGTAGACTCCTCAGACATAAACCAAGACAATATATGGATATTTTTCATGTTTATAAAGTGCTGCAAAGTGCAAAAAGTGAATAGTGCAACAGAACGTTTGGGTCATAAGCACATAGCCAATGCTTCGCTGAATTATTTAGTTTTAGCTGCAAGTGGCAGCATATATAAATTAACTCGCACATTATAAAGAGACATCAACCAACACCACATACCTAACCCTAACCTAACCCTGTGTGCATTATGGGATGTTGGCAGACATGAATCTTTACTCACATAATGTGAAATGATACGACATAAACCACATAAACACACTTCACATACCGGGCCTGTGTTCATATGTGAAGTGGGATTACATGGTTGAAGCTTTACTCACAGATTAGATGAGATTATATAGCACTGACAATGGTCTTATGACCTGAATGTTTACTGCTGCACTTTTCACTTTAAACACTTTAGAGTTCTCCATGAACATAAACAAAATACATACATTTCCTTGGTCTCTGTCCAAGCAGTTTGCCTTAATGTTTTTGTCGAGAGAGTATTTTTTCAAAGCCAGTTTGCTTTGAGATAATGCCAATTACCAAACATAATGCAACACAAAATTATGCTCAACACTATGAACATTAGTACACAAGATAGACGAAATCACAACATACAAGAATGGACAAAATTGGCACAAACGACGCAGCTACATCACTTCCTATTAAATCTTAAAGGGGAATTCCACCCATTTCCAACATTATATATCATTAATATATAATGTTAGTGAAGAGTTAGAGTGATAGGCAAGAGGAAAGAAGTTACTAAAAATACATAAATAAAATTCGATCAAAAGAGTCTGAGACAAAAAAAAATAACTTTATTAAAGCAAGGAAGAGAGAAAAGATGAGAAAAATTCCCCTTTAATGGCGGTAAAACGCCCTAATGAAAATGCTGTCGACCGACGTGAACGACAAACCGTCTGCAATTGCTTTAAAAATAATCACATAAATGCACATCAGACACCGGGCCTGAGTTCATGTCTGATGTGAACTCAGTGATAGTGACATTCTACGGGTAAAAGACGCAACGCAAAAAAATAAAAACGCAACCCGATTCACGCACCAAACATTAGTGACAGCCAAGAAGATAGAATTACTAAAAAAAAAAAGCGAATAAATAAAATTGCGATCAACAGAGTCTGAGACAAAACCCAAACAAATAACTTTATTAAAACCAAAGAATAAAGAGGAGAAAAGATGAAGATCAGGTAGAAACCTTGTACCTCCCAAACAGTTACTTTTCTGGACAAAGAAAAATAACTAAAATATTCAATGATTACTGTTATTGTAAATCAACCATTTGGTACTTCAGTGTGTGACACTGTATGACCAAGTAACAAATTATAAAAAGGTTGAACTATGGATATACAAGGTTTCTGCCTGACAGATAATAAACTACTTCACTCACCTTCACTAACCAAGGAAGCAAATGACACAGCAGCCATCATTTCCTTCCTCTGTTAGTTAAGCAGGACTACATGCTACCATAATGATACCAGACAGAAATCACACAACCTCCACATCACATCTGTACACACAAGACCACTAGTGGAGAACTAGGGCAGTAGGATAGGAAAGTAGGAGGAAATTTAATAAAATAAAAAAGCGAAATGCGATCAATGAGTCAGAGACAAAAAAAAAAAACAAAACAAATAACTTTATTAAAAGCAAAGAAATGAAACACTAGAACCTCACAGGGTAAACAGTTCTGTACTGAGTTTATCCTGTAAGATTCTAGTGTTTCACTAGAACAGAATGTACAGATGTGATGTGAACACGACTGGAAAATTAAAGTTAAACATTAACAAATCCCACGGCTCCAGAAGCATCACATAGAGACATGCGATGTGGACTGGCATTGCATTATACATGCAAATAACGCGTCAACGATACACTGTGTGAATGCCAGTCTACGGTATGGTAGCATGTAGCTCACTTATAGCAGCCAAGAATCAAAAGGTTCATTACCGACCTTCACTGTTAACAGAACCCAGCAGTGGAGAGACGGAGACAGCACCCGGTGGCAGCACCCAACGGGGAGAGAGACGGCGAGGCAGCACCCAGCGGCAGAGAGACTGAGAGGCAGCACCCGGCAGAGACAGCAGAGTCTGAACGTTCAACACATCTTCCCGTCAGCTTCATGTTCTGAAATGATAGAAGGAAAACAAAGAAAAACAAATTTAGTTGTCGGTCTACAGAATAACATTTTGTAAGTCATAAGGTCATGGACAGGGCTGTGTCACCATTTTTTTTACTTTCACACAAATTGTGATCAAACCCATTAAAGGGCCAATTCACCTCTTTTGCAACAGAGTGCGCCTGACTCTGTCTCTAGATGGATTGTCTATGGAAGTTATACCTAGTTAGCACCTTGCTGGCAAGATGGCTGCTGTGTGATATCAAAACCCACATAAGACCTTTAGAATAGTGTGCTAAATCTTCTCAAGACCACATTTTTTTTTGCAAAAAGAGATAAATGCCCTTTAATGAAGTCCAAAAGCCGTAACAATACAAGCTTTGTATTCATATGTTCAGCATCAAACACAATAGATGTTTCAGTAAGCCCCATCCTCTCCCATCGTCCACACAAGGCTAGGACACTTTCCAGCCAGGCTCATTCATTCCAATGTAAATATCATGGACTTTACACATTAAATACTGGGTCATTTTTGGAACCAAACCTTCATTCCTTATGCAGTGGCAAACCGTGTGACAGGAAAGCTATTGGTGGAGAGGTTTGTCCATTACATGTTATGCTTAGCTGTGATTGGACCATAGCAGTTTGGGGAGGGGCTTACTGAACAGTCTATTAAAATGTTAACCACAATCAGTTGTTATGACCATTAATCAGTCAGTCTAACATGTTGTAGACCAATGGTGACACAGCCCTAGTTTGTACAGTAATAATTGAATCATGTACACACCGTGGGAAGAGTTCTGTCGCTCAGGTTGAACAGAGTCTGGTATCTCAGCAGATATCTGGTATCTCAGCAGATATCTGGTATCTCAGCAGATATCTGGTATCTCAGCAGATATCTGGTATCTCAGTAGATATCTGGTATCTCAGTAGATATCTGGTATCTCAGCAGATATCTGGTATCTCAGCAGATATCTGGTATCTCAGCAGATATCTGGTATCTCAGACAGGATCTCCTGACACCATCCAACCTGTAAGAAACATAACATAAACCAACATTACATTCTGACTGCATTTTATAGCTTACAAATTGCACAATTGCAAGAGATTGTAGCACTGCAATTTTTCCAGATATCCTCAGATAAATGTAATATACTTTCAATGGCTAATGATAATGCTTTCAATAGCTGAAGCTAACTCCAATATTTTCAATAGCTAATGCTTACAATAGCTGAAGCTAACCCCAATGTTTTCAATAGCTAATGCTTTCAACACCTAAAGCTAGCAAATGCTTTACACCAAGAATAAGTTCAAATGCAGTTAATCCATTTAGCAGGACGCATTAGCAATAACATCAGCTTTACCTAGTGAAAGGATTGGCATTAGGCTTTGCTAGCAAAAGCATTAAAGTTAGATATCTTTAGTGAAAACATTAGCATTGGATTTAGCTATTTAAAGCATCAGCTTAACACACCATTAAGCTAGTGGAAGCATTAGCATTAGCCATTGAAAATGTTAGAATTAGCCATTAGCAGCTTTAGCTATTGGAATCATTAACATTAACTTTTGAAAAAAAAATATCAGACCTACAAGCTCATAGTGCACCACTATGTGGCGCAATATGGGCTTGTACAGCTGATATTTTTCAGGTCAAAATGTTTTTTTTTTTTTTTTTATAAGGGAGCAAAAGTAGACTCTACAATGTGTCCCTTTTGAAAATGTGCAGATCTACAAGCTCACAATGTGTGGCTGTATAGTGTGGTAAATGGCAGTCTAAGCTACCATAGAACCTTTTCAAAGTAGTAGTTCAAAGTTTACAGATAATAACTGTAGTAAAGAAATAAAAGTAGTTTAGTTAATTACACCTACTGTTTGGAAACAATTTAGTTTGTGATTGTTTGCTTCTCAAAGGACAACTTATTCCACATGTTGTCCATTTTCTGTCACAATAAACATCCAACAGTCCAAACAACTCAAACATTTTAAAAAGACAAACATTTAGACTGACCTCCAACAGCACATGGTCCAAACACACTGCCATGCACATGCGCAGTCCGCCGTTTTATAACCCCAAAAGCCCCGCCCACTACATCCGGTCTGTTCAACTACGTCACATGAAGGGCCGTCCCTGATTGGTCCGTCAGAGTCAGAGCCTTAGAGTATAGACAGAGTTACGACATCATCCCATTACTCCCATGGAAAGGTAGATAGATAAACATCCCTTTATCTTGAGATGATTCTGTAGCACAACTTAAACAACACCTAATACTACACCATAAACATTACAGAGAATTAATTAGTCGGTAGTCGGTACTCTACGATACTTTAAAACAGTTGTCATTTTGCACACATGCCCTAAAACAGCTCTTATTTGCGTCGACCTTCCTCGTTGAAAACGATGTATTTCCAACTCCAGTTTGTCCCTATTCAGGCTGCATGATGCAGCAACTCAGTTTCTGACCCATCAATGTACCTCTGACACCAGTATTGTTTGTATTGTTTGTCTCGTCTATTGTCTCGACCTTGTCTTATTGCACTGTCTATTGTCTTGACTATTGTCTATTGCACTGTCTTGTCTATTGCACTGTGGAGAATGGAAACGCTATTTCATCCCTGTATATGTCCTGACATACACTGGAGTGACAAATAAAAAACCTTGAACCTTGAACAGATGCCTCATAGATCTCATCTGCATCTTCTGACTCATGCAGTGTCTGCTAGTATACACCAGAGGGCAGCAAAACGTCGGTTTTCCAATGAATGAAATGTTTATTAACAGAAATGAGTTATAGTACAAGTCAAGTCAGTGCACAGTACACACTGAATGATAACAGCTTGGAGAATTACAGTACAATTCAAGTACAACTACAGAAAATCAGCAAATTAACAATACACTTGTTTACAATAGTGGCCAACTTGTCCTAATTTCATTAGGACATTCAGATACGTAAAAAAAATAATAATTACTTGGCCCCTGAGCTCGGCGGGGGCGTCCCCCCAGTTCTCACATCTAAAATATTTTTTGGGCAAAAGTAGGCCTATCTTTTTTGTCTTCTCATATACTTTTATGGATACAATTATGCATTGTAAACAATCTTTCTCAATATGCTTTGGTTCACATTTGTACACTCTCAGAAAAAAAAATGAAAATGGGTGGAATTCCCCTTTAAGAGGCGTCCCCCCACTTCTAAAAGTCCCACTACAACACTGGGCTCAAGCTCAAGGCCCCCCTAAAAAGGGTAGATAATGCTCTGATTCATTTTGTGGCAATAAAAATAACGCCAAAAGTCCTAAACCACCAAGATGTAGTTCACCACTCCAAAGGTTTCATCAGTTTGGCTTAGTTATTTGGTGTTTATTAGGCTATTTTGAAGGAATTCCTTGCTGTAAATCTTGCTGAAATCCAAGTGAACATCGCAGGCCTGTATGTCAGTGGTTTTCAACCTTTTTCACACCGGGGACCACCGTTTATTCAGAATTTGAGCCACGGACCACCAGTTAACGACATTTTAGCCACACAGACCCCAAAACCTTTGTCCACAATTCCAGGCTGGATTTCGGAGAAAACCAAACAGTCCAACATACAGATCAAAATGACCATTAATCTTCTACATTCTCTAGTTGTGTAGACTTGGACTAATTCACATGATGAATATTTTGACTCTTTACATTGTAGATGTGGCAGGGTGGTGTAATTTGGTCCGACTACGCCACCTAGGGAATTTCGCCCCAGGAAATAATCACTGTGATACACTGAATACCCAGAACACATGAGTGAATCCTCAACACAAGTTCGTTTACTTTAAGTAGGCAGGCAGAGACGTAAGTATGGAAATACAGATCTATTTTATTTAATTTAATATTCAGTTAACTGCTAGCTTAATAATACATATTTACAATAATCTAAAACAACATCATTATATAAATCTACTTTCAACACTGATAAAATAGGTGAGAATACAGACAGGATAAAACACTAGTCAGGGTAGGTTACTTATTGCACTAGTCTCGGTTGGATCTCACAGGGTGAGGAAGGCGGTGGGCCGGCTGACAAGCCCCAGTGTGGCAACCCAATAACAAAATACACAGCAAATAGAAAATAATAGAAAACACGGCAAATCATGAAAACACACAAAATAATGTTAAAACCAAGAAACAAAGGGTCACACTTACTGGCCCGCTACGCCCTAAACCCACATTACTCTCTCCCCCTCCCCAGAGCAAACCCTGATAGTACTAAAGTGCACTACGTGACAATGTTGGTCCAGGCAGTACTCACGCTACACCTTGAACAGTCTCTGTGGGCCGTGACGGCTTAACACTGCCAGGTTGGCAGCACTGATGGGTTTGCAGCCCAGATAAGTTGGCAGCGATGACGAATTGGTCACACTGAAAGGTTGGCGGCACTGACCAGTTTACGGGTTGGCAACACTGCCAGGTTGGCAACACTGCCAGGCTGACAATGCGGTGATGTATGGGAGACGATGAGCACTGATTATATCCAGACAAACAAACGAAGCAGAACGGCAGGTGTGGTCTTCCTGTGAACAACAAGGGTCGCATCAGACTCTACTCTATGGTTTGCTAAGGCAAGAACAGAGAGAGAGAGGCAAAACCGAACTTACCGCGCTCAAGTAGGCAACACAACACACAATGTGCTCACTACGGCGGCAGCCGGTGTGGTAGAAGCAAAACACTGTAACAACAAAAGCCCATGTTATATTCACTTGGCATCACAGGACGCCAAACGAGTACAAGTATGCTGCAGAGAAGGAGGACCACCAACATACCTGTTGGTGTGTGTCGTTGTACACACACACATCCAGTACTACTCCAAACGGAGCATAAGTAGAAGTTGGATGTAGCCCCGAGGCTAAAAAGGCAACGAGAGTTCACAGTCACGTATGAGGCCACAAATATAGCAACTGCAGGTAAAACGTGTAAACAGCAAGATGGATAACATACCTGCACAGAAGTGCAAAGGACACGTATCTCCAATTGTTTGGAGAGGCAGAGAGACAGAACGCTTCTCTCCAACAAGGAAGCGTGTGCACGCACCAGCACAGCCAGAGGCAGAGAGACAAACAGCTCACGCTCGTACGAGCGTGGTCCAAATGAACAGACTAATGAGGTAGGTGGAGGTGGGCAGTGAAAGGTGGGCAGTGACAGCGTGGGAACGTCACGCCCATCCTGCCACAATCCGTCCCCCCCATTTGCATCGTCGGCCCGACGATGACTAGTCCCATGGTCTAAACAAAGCTGAGACAGCATTCGAGGCCGAAGCAGCGCCTACTGCCTGTGGAAGATGATAAAGGTTTGAATGTTGGCCAGCTGTAGACCTCAACGTTCTCCGGACTGCCTGTGGCTCGTCCGACTGGGAAGCCGAGGGTTCCCGATCTAAGACTATTGGCCCTGTAGAACTCCCTTCGGAGTTAGCTGGCTCAGCCAGGATGGAATCTGGCTGGCTCGAGGAATACTGAGGACGCCCTGCTGGAAGTGGAACTGCAGGCAAAGCCAGATGGGGCCGGGGTGCTTCCGGTGCAAGTACGAACCAGTCCCCATCATAATGGTCTTCTTCTTCAGAAAGTGACATCTCTACCCGTTGATCGCTTTGAGAGGTGCCGGTGGAAGACTCTCCTCCTCCCACACATAGTTTGAGAAGACTACGGTGAATGTGCTTCACTTGGTTTAGTTCACCGACAGGTGCAATTGTGTACACGGCTCCACCAGGCTCGGGAGCCTTAAGTACCCGATAGACCTCCGGGTGCCATAGATCCTGAATTTTGTGGCGGCCTCTGACACTGAAATCACGGAGGTACACCAGCTGTCCCTCCTCCAAAGACGGATCACAAACTTTTGGGTCGTGAAGTGCCTTCCGGCGATGTGCTGCAGCCTGAAGCCTATCCCGGGCCCCCTCAAAAGCCATCTGTAACCGGGTCTGATGTTCGGTGACCCAAGCATGGACACTCCCTGCTATTGGTTCCGGGACCCTTCCCAACAGAAAGTCTACCGGTAGACGTGGCTCCTGACCAAACAATAAATAATAAGGAGTCTCCCCGGTAGCTTGATGGGGGGTGGTGTTGTAGCAGAATAACATCTGCAGAAGGTAGTCCACCCAGTCCGTCTTACGGGCTGATGGCAACGTACGCAAGAGGTTGTGTAATGTACGATTAAAACGTTCGCACTGGCCGTTGCCAGCTGGATGGTAAGGAGTAGTCCGAGACTTTTGGACCCCGTACAAACTACAGAGCTGTTGGATGAGGGCGGCTTCAAAGTTTCGGCCTTGATCCGAATGAATGCGGCCCGGGACCCCAAATTTATAGAACCATTCATTGACCAGCACCTGGGCAACCGTAGAGGCCCGTTGGTCTCTAGTGGGAATGGCGATCGTATATTTGCTGAACACATCAGTCATGACCAAGACGTTTTCCACACCTCCCCTAGAAGGTTCCAAGATGGTGAAATCTATAGCCAAAATCTCGTTGGGCCGTGATGCTAGTAAGTGACCCATAAAGCTCCGAGCAGCCGGCCTAGTGTCCTTTGCTACTTGACAACGCTCACATTCCAGACACCATTGGGCAACATCTGCGGACACTCCTGGCCAATAACAACGCTGGCGTACCAACTCAGTGGTTCGCTCAACACCCTGATGCCCATGTTGCTGATGCAACTGTGTAAGGACGTCCTTCTTCAAGACCTCCGGCAAGACCAACTGAAGTACCTCTTCTGCCCCATCGGGGCGGAAAACCCTACGGTACAACACTCCTTCCCTCTCCACTAAGCGGTCCCATTGGCCCAGCAGTGCAGTGGCTGGCTTGGACAGGCGTTTACGTTCTGCAGGGTTTGGACGTGTTCCTCTTCTCCAGTGAACCAAGACCTCTTGAATGACAGTATCCCCAGCCTGTAACGTCTGCAAGTCAGACAAGTTGTGACTGGGCAAAACTGAAATGACAGCCTGAGTAACCTGAACCGGTTGCTCCTGTTGCAACGCTGTCTGTAGCTCCGTTGGGAGCGTAGTACCGGGAGCTAATCCCTGGATGTCCTGAGACCCCGACGGATGTTGTCGGGAGAGTGCATCTGCATTTCGGTTACTCCGGCCCGAACGATACTTAAGCTCGAAATCAAAAGGTGCCAGTTCGCTGGCCCAACGCTGCTCTACTGCGCCGAGTTTGGCTGAAGACAGGTGAGCGAGAGGATTGTTATCGGTGTACACAAGACAACGATGTCCCAGTAGATACTCGTGAAACTTCTCGGTCATGGCCTACTTGAGCGCCACAAACTCCAACTTCATCGAGCTGTAATTGTCCATGTTCCGCTCGGTGGGACGGAGACCACGCGAGGCGAACGCCACTGGTCGCACCTTGCCGTCCTGTTTCTGAGAAAGGACCGCGCCCAACCCACTGTGACTAGCATCCACCTCCAGAATGAACGGCAAAGAAAAGTCAGCATAGGCAAGGACAGGGGCGGATGTAAGCTTCTGCTTCAATCCCTCAAAGCTTAATTGGCACTGCTCCGACCACAGTGAAGGAAAGTCTTTTTCCGAAGTTCTCAGAGAAGCCCTCTTAGTCTTCGTCCCTGCTAGCGTCGCAACCAAAGCATGAAGGGGGGCTGCCAATTTGGCAAACCCCTCCACGAACCGGCGGTAGTAACTGGCGAAGCCCAAGAATGAACGCAACTCTGAAACAGTGGACGGCTGACGCCAGTCCGCAACTGCCTCGATCTTACTGGGGTCCGTAGACACCCCCTCTCTAGAGATGACATGGCCCAAGTAACGAACTTCTCGTTGGAAAAATGAACACTTTGACAGTTTTGCTTTCAAGCCTTCCCGCTGCAACCTGCTGAGCACGACTTCCATCCGTTCCAAGTGCTGGGCCACGGTAGACGAGTAGAGGACGATGTCGTCAAGATGAAGTAATAAAGTCTGAGACTGCTGGTCTCCAAACAGGCGTTCCATCAAGCGCTGGAAAGTTCCTGGAGCATTGCAGAGTCCAAATGGCATCCGATTCCACTCAAAGAGGCCAAATGGAGTGCAAAAAGCGGTCTTGGCCCGATCCTTTTCCGCTACCGGGACCTGATTATAGACACTGGCTAAATCCATAGATGAAAACCACTGCGCACTCGCCAAGGAGTCCAAGGACTCCTCGATCCGTGGCAAAGGAAAAGCGTCCCTCCTAGTCTTGGCATTTAGCCGCCTGTAGTCAACACACATACGGAGACTACCGTCTTTCTTTTTCACCAAGACTATCGGTGAAGCATAAGGACTGCTGCTCTCCCTAATGATCTCAGAGTCCAGTAACTGGTTAATGTGGGCTTTAGCCAACTCATATTCGGAGGGGGGTATGCGCCGATAGCGCTGGCGGATGGGAGCCTCATCAAGAAGCGGTATCTCATGAGAGATCAAGTCAGTGCAACCCAGGTCGCCGTCATGAGTTGCGAACACTCCACTGTATTTCTGAAGCAAAGCTCTAGCTGCCCCTTGGTCTTCGCTCGGCAAAGCACCCAGATCCAAAGCTTCAATCTGGTCTGATATGGAAGTAGAACCGACGTGGGAAGAGATTGTCGCCGTAACAGAACCATCCTCGATGACTCCTGAAGGCAGGGTGACCACCTGAGCACTGGTAACCTGGCCCAAGGTGACCCGCGGGTAAAGTAAAGCGTCCGTGGTCCCTACGTTGACCACTGGGACGTAGACAGTGCCCCGAGTTACCGTAAGTAAAGCTGGAGAGGCCAGCAAGCCAGCTGGTAGACCCGACTCTGGAGGTTCAAAGAAGATAGAGGTAGGGGATCCTTGCTCTGCACACGTCGCCGCAACCAACTTCATTGTGCCGCCCGGGATACGCCATGCTTTACCTCTGCGGACCTTAACCAACCCCACCATAGCAGGTTGAGTTTCGGCCTGGTGACATCGTTGGAAAGCCTCCACAATAGGACTGGGGGTCTGCAAGCCAGAAAGTGTTTTAAACAGTGCCGACCCATGTTGGCCGAAGAGCTCGCGGTACCGCCGAACCAGTACATTCATTCCCAGCACTCCCGGAGCTTGGGAAGCAAGAGTAGTTGGAGGGTCTCTGACAATGAGTATACCACACTTCGGCACGGTTTTACCACAAAGCTCTACATCCAGTTCCATGTAGCCGACGTAGGGAATGGGAAGGCCATTAGCTGCACTCAAACGCAACCAATGACAAGACCGAAGACGATCCTGACCCCAAGGTTCGAAATTTTCGGTGAAGAAAGACTCTGTTATGGTAGACACCATGGAACCGGTGTCAATCAAGCAAGGAACCAGTACGCCGCCCATACAAACTTCCAAATGAGGGCAAGACGACATCAAGCTGGATACACTTGCATCAGCGGGGCCTCCTGAGCCGGGTAGGTCCCCTCCCGAACTATGGCTCTGTAGGTCGGGGGGTGTTAGTTTTCCGCCGGTGTCTGAGGATAAGATGGCATGCCCCCACCTGACGATGGCAGGCTGGTGGATGGCTGCCGACGATAAGGCCGTGGGGCCTCACAATCACTTGCATAGTGGCCAGACTGCTGACACCTTCTACACGTCACTGAACTACTCCGTGATCGACGGCTAGGCTGACTAGGCAGTTGAGTGCCTTGGAGATGTGCCACAACCTGTGTAAGCTGATTTAACTGGTCCTGCTGTTTTTTCAACATGTCCTTCAGTTCACTAAGCTCTGAAGTCTGAGGTGGGTTACCCCCTGGTGGGCGCATACCGCTATGAACGGCATACTGGATGCCATATGCCGAAGGAAGTGAATAACTACGACTCCGTGCACCGCCTGGCAACCCCTCCCGTTCCCACCGGATCGCTTCCTCTCTGACCTCCAACAAAGTACTGGTTGGACACCGACGTACCAGCTGCTTCAGTTCCCGTCGAAGGGAGCCATCCAAGACATGTTCAATGAACTGGTCCCTCAGCAAGACATCTGCATTAGACATGCTGGAAGGTGCACACTGTTTAACTCTCTCCATTAAACCCAAAAGAGCATGGGAAAACTCTTGTAATGTCTCTCCATCTTGCTGTTTCCTGCTGAAAAATGCCTCTTGTAAAGCTACGTAGGACTGTGAACACCCGTACAGGTCTTTCAAAATGCCAATAATTTTATCGGGATCCTCCCTCTCTGCAGCAGGGCGATATTTTATCTCCTCTCGCGCCTCTCCCTCCAAGTGGTCAAACAAGAAAAAGGCTTGGTCTATGTCTGACAGATGACGCGCACGCATACAAGCCTGTGCCTCCTCGAGCCATTCATATTAGGGCTTTAACCAAAAAATCGATACATCGATGCATCGATTTGCATAACACGTGTCGACTCCAAAATTCCCGAGTCGATAAGTTGTTTTTTTCCCTTCCTCCGAGGGAAAGGAGTAAAGAGGAGGAATTAAACATTTACCTTTGTTTTCCCCTTTTTTCTTTCTCTATATGTGCGACGCGTGTGTATATAATTCAACTGTAATATTGGTTACTGTCACTCACGGACAGAACAGAATTCTCCTTTGAAGTTTCCTTTGCAACTCTATCGGAGTTCAGCCTTAAATCTTACTGCAGCTGCATGCGCTCTTGCGCTCTTGGCGCGCGGCGTTCTACTGATCATTACGTACACGGATCAGATCGAACAGCAAACAGTGTACAAACTTCATCAATCAACACCTCCCCGTGCTGTGTTTTGTTCCTCGTTTCGCAACGCTACGCAGTACGCACGGGACGCATGCTTCTGTCCGCGTCGTTCTCATTAATTTACTGAATGGATCAGAAAGGAAAGGCAGCGCGGCCGCGGCGGTGGTGGAGGAGGAGGAGGTGGAGGCTACATGTAAGTGGATCGTATTCTGATAATGTGGCCGCTGTTAGAACGATCATGTCTTCTGTTGCGTTTTAACGTGTGGGCTGCTGTGGATTGATAATGTTGTGTTTTTATGGCTGGCCTGGGAGTGGACGTTGTGCTGCGCTGTGTGCCAATATTGTTTCCATATTAAGCTTGCCACATGCTTCCTGCGTTTGCATAAGCCCTGCGCCGGCCTCATAGCGGCACCATTTGATCCACCCTCGGAGAACCACCGCGACGGACCCCCCCCCCCCGCGCCATAAAACGAAAAATCGATAATTTATCGACTTGACTGTCTGACAAGTCGACTTGAAAAAATCTCAAGTCGTTAATGCCCTAATTCATATACACTGACACCAGACTTGCCATTGAAATAGGGGCATTTGCGATCTCGCGGCACAAAGACCAGCCTTTCTGTTGCAGTAACACTGGCACCGCCCGAAGGTGGTGCCGTATTGGATGGAGTTCGCGACTCAGTGGAGACGACACTACTACCTGACTGCCTCTCTCTCTGTTCCTGCACCAGCAAACCATTGTCTGCCTTCAGCTGCTCCACCAGGTCCCGGAGCTCTTGTAGCTCCGCCTCCGCAGCCATGATGGAGACAGAAAAGAGGTGAGAACTTACGACCAATTGTAGTACACCTGGAGGAACTAGTTCGGGTGACCAAGGGGTCCTCTCTGTCCCACAACCACACACTGCCGTTCTGCTTCGACTGGAAAAAAAAGGTAATAATTAAACTCCCTCCACAACGTTTATCACGTAGGGTTACTATCCTACTTAACACAGATAAACAGTACATAAAACAAATACAGCACAGTGAAAAAAAAATACCACAATAAACAAGAACAAAGGAGAAAAAAAAAACGTCTCTGCCAGGCCTGTTTTTACTTTGTAAATCCTGCCGACCTACGCCAAATGTGGCAGGGTGGTGTAATTTGGTCCGACTACGCCACCTAGGGAATTTCGCCCCAGGAAATAATCACTGTGATACACTGAATACCCAGAACACATGAGTGAATCCTCAACACAAGTTCGTTTACTTTAAGTAGGCAGGCAGAGACGTAAGTATGGAAATACAGATCTATTTTATTTAATTTAATATTCAGTTAACTGCTAGCTTAATAATACATATTTACAATAATCTAAAACAACATCATTATATAAATCTACTTTCAACACTGATAAAATAGGTGAGAATACAGACAGGATAAAACACTAGTCAGGGTAGGTTACTTATTGCACTAGTCTCGGTTGGATCTCACAGGGTGAGGAAGGCGGTGGGCCGGCTGACAAGCCCCAGTGTGGCAACCCAATAACAAAATACACAGCAAATAATAGAAAATAATAGAAAACACGGCAAATCATGAAAACACACAAAATAATGTTAAAACCAAGAAACAAAGGGTCACACTTACTGGCCCGCTACACACTAAACCCACATCACTCTCTCCCCCTCCCCAGAGCAAACCCTGATAGTGCTAAAGTGCACTACGTGACAATGTTGGTCCAGGCAGTACTCACGCTACACCTTGAACAGTCTCTGTGGGCCGTGACGGCTTAACACTGCCAGGTTGGCAGCACTGATGGGTTTGCAGCCCAGATAAGTTGGCAGCGATGACGAATTGGTCACACTGAAAGGTTGGCGGCACTGACCAGTTTACGGGTTGGCAACACTGCCAGGTTGGCAACACTGCCAGGCTGACAATGCGGTGATGTATGGGAGACGATGAGCACTGATTATATCCAGACAAACACACGAAGCAGAACGGCAGGTGTGGTCTTCCTGTGAACAACAAGGGTCGCATCAGACTCTACTCTATGGTTTGTTAAAGCAAGAACAGAGAGAGAGAGGCAAAACCGAACTTACCGCGCTCAAGTAGGCAACACAACACACAATGTGCTCACTGCGGCGGCAGCCGGTGTGGTAGAAGCAAAACACTGTAACAACACAAGCCCATGTTATATTCACTTGGCATCACAGGACGCCAAACGAGTACAAGTATGCTGCAGAGAAGGAGGACCACCAACATACCTGTTGGTGTGTGTCGTTGTACACACACACATCCAGTACTACTCCAAACGGAGCATAAGTAGAAGTTGGATGTAGCCCCGAGGCTAAAAAGGCAACGAGAGTTCACAGTCACGTATGAGGCCACAAATATAGCAACTGCAGGTAAAACGTGTAAACAGCAAGATGGATAACATACCTGCACAGAAGTGCAAAAGGACGCGTATCTCCAATTGTTTGGAGAGGCAGAGAGACAGAACGCTTCTCTCCAACAAGGAAGCGTGTGCACGCACCAGCACAGCCAGAGGCAGAGAGACAAACAGCTCACGCTCGTACGAGCGTGGTCCAAATGAACAGACTAATGAGGTAGGTGGAGGTGGGCAGTGAAAGGTGGGCAGTGACAGCGTGGGAACGTCACGCCCATCCTGCCACAACATGTAAACATGAAACCAAATGGACTCGCAAGGGTCCATTTGGTCAAAGAGTTACCTCTGGTTAACCAGGTTTCCATCAATTAGTCTGGGGACCGCCTCGAATCCTCTCAGGGACCACTGGCAGACAGTGTGTGCAGCGTCGGGAAGATACTGTGATGCTCCGGTGTGGGGGGTAAAGTTTGGGAGCCAATGCTGTATTATTCTATCCAATGGACTATTTACAAAGCTTGACCTGTAGGTCACCACCGTTTGGAAAACACACCGTTTTTAACAGTCGCAACCTTTTCTACCTGCTACAACCTTTTACTGAATCGGTCACAACATTCATAAAATGGTCACAACCTTTTGAATTTGTATTCTTTTATTTAACCTTTATTTAACCATGAACAAAACATTGAGCCAGCGTCTCTTTTACCAGTGGGAACTGGTCAAGAGGCAAAACAAAAAAGTTACTCTACAGCAGGGGTTTTCGACCTTTTTTACTCCAGTGCCCACCATTCATTCAGCATTTGAGCCACAGACCACCATTTGATTAAATTTTCACACCAAAGACCTAAAACTAAAGAATTATTTTGGTTTTGTCCACAATCCCAGGCTGCAAAACAGTGTAAAGTTCTTAATTAAGTGGTGCTAATTCAGAGGATGAATACTTCAACTCTTTTGGTTCCATCTTTACATTCTCAAGTTACATCTGGTTAACCAACTTTCCATCATTTAGCTTGAGGACCACCTGGAATTTCTCAAGGGCCACTGGTGGTCCCCGGACCACTGGTTGAAAACCCCTGATCTACAGGACCAAATCAAATCATGTCACATATTGAAACAGCTATTAATAAATAAAAACATCCATAATACATCCGAAAATACATCAGGAGAAATACAGTATATGTAGAGTATAAACATATATAAATCAACACCTATCTATATACAAACTGTACATGCATGTACACACACTCATCACTAGATGCCTGCATACAGTTTAGTTAAAACCATCAGAAAAAGATCAAAATGTTGGACTGTACACCTGAGATGATCCTTTTAAAACTACTGAAGGGAACCTTTTGAGACAATTTTATCCTAGTCTGCAGGTTATTCCAAGACCAAGGGCCAAAGTAAGCTAAACATTTTTTTTTACCCATCTCAGATTTAAATGTCGGTACAACACGCATTTGATCTGAGATTTAAAAAAAAAGGTTGCACCCTTTTTTAAAAGGGCCGGGGGTGTGGGTTAGGATTACGATTAGGTTTTACTGAGGTTAAATTAAAAAAAAGGTTGTGACCCAGTCCCAGTCGTGACCTATAGGTGGAGGTCGCAGAAGGATCTCTCTGTGTGTGTGTGTTGGGATTAACACCTGAGATTAATCTGACAGATTATATGCTGTCATTTACCTTCATAGAGATTATATCTGATCACACACAGAGGAAAACTCACTGGAAAATGGTTTTATTTATTTGAATGTTTTATTCATTAACAGTATTGTATTAATTAATGTAACTTTATCACAATGTAAACAGCATTGGTTACATTTGATTGATATTAGTAAACATACATGACAGATTATTATATTTTATTATGTTTTCAAGTAGGAGTAAATGTTCAATTTGTCCATGATCAATTGAATATTCTAGTAAAAATGTTCCATCCATTACAGTTACAGTTACATTACAGTTCCACACGTAAATACAGTTTCAATAATGGTGTTGTGATCTTGTAGATCCAAACTTTACTACAATATTTGCCTCTTTCTTTGAGGTCATAACATTCATTAAATAGTCACTTCTCTGTCATCTGGGGACCCCCAAAAACATGACCCTGAACCTGAGGGTCTCTAGAGGGTTTCTCTCATGATTAAACAATAGTGATCTCATGAGCGGAAAAAATGAATATTTCGAAAAATTTAAAAATCTATGTCTGAAAATCACACAGACCCCCCCAATCGCTATGGAAAACAAACACCACCACACCTTATGATGCAACACAATGTCTGTCTGTCTGTCTGTCCTCACAGCCTGTCTGTCCTCACACAGAGACACAGAGGAGTCAGGGTTCAACAGAAACCCAGCATATATAGGTTTAGTGAAGGAGGTGTGGAAGGTGTACAGATGAGACAGAGTGTCCTCTAACACTCTGTAGAAGGACAGAGTCCCAGCAGGACGGTCCACATAAACTGCTACTCTGTTGGAGCCAGAGGGACGGATAGGAAGGAAAGTGACCTTACTATTGTGTACGACATAGTAAACGTTATCATGGTGAACATCTCTACAGCACAGACTCCAGGAGTGTTTATTGTCTCCTAGCTGACAGTCATCACCCTTTCCTTTCCTACTGATGTCTCTGTCAGTCACTCCTATAAAAACCTCTCCACTCCACTGAACCTCACTGTAGCAGCGTTCATCCAGACTCTCTGAACTCAGAACCTGAACCATTATATCAAACCTGTCAGGATGATCAGGATATGAATGAACCTGATCATCCTGACCTCGTGTGACCTTCATGTTGTTCTCAGACAGAGAGAGTTTTCTGTGTGCTGTGTTTGTGTCCAGTGTGAGACGCTGGAAATCTGATGAGGAAACAACACAGTGCACACACACACACACACACACACACACACACACACACACACACACACACACACACACACACACACACACACACACACACACACACACACACACACACACACACACACGATAATAATCAGCAAAAGGCATGGTCTAACAGCGATGGGGGGTGGTGGGGGGGGGGTTCTATAACAGTGGTCCATTATTTCAGGGACCCCCAAAATCATACCGCCAACCCCCATCTGAAAAGTTCCAGGGACCCCCAGAAGCAAAACATTTGAATTACAAATGTTCACTGTGACACAATATTCAAAGATTCACGATATCTCTAAATATCTGATCTACAAGCTCACAGCATCACTCAGTGGAGCGATGAGAGCTTGTAGCTATTGCTATAGGACAACAGCTGCCTCCATTACATAAAATAAATACATTTATTAAATTATTAAATAAGAATTTAAGACAGCATGATATCTTGTCCTAAGGCTAGACTTGCTGTTGACCTATGCTTCTTCAATAGACTGTGGTGTTGGTGCATGTTGAAGATGACTTCACTCTGTAGATCTGGGGCTCGATTTTCGCTCCACACGATGTCCCTAACCTTATTGGTATTTTGTCACCTTTTCTCTTCCCTTAGCCACTATTCTTTATGCCGACAGTACACCGTTATTTGTGACTGGAGGTGTGGTCATGGGCGTGTTTGTCGCGCAGTCCCTTAAGTTGCTAATTTCGTCAAATAGATTTGGGAACTAGATAACTCCATTTCAAAGCACCCGCTAACCCATATGAGAAGGCAGAGCCACGTGCGCATGGTGCGTGCGTCTGTGCGCCTTGGAGATGTCCACGTCTCCACATGGAAAGGCGCCAGTTCAATTCATCTCCTTATTTATGGATTGTCCTATAAACAGCTGTAGATTGCCTGCTGTCGGTCACTTCCTTGTGTTTAGGTAATGTACAGTATATATGTAGCAGGTGGCTACAGCCTCTGCCGTGATGGCCTCGAAAAACCAATATCTGCCCCGGACCAAGAGGATATCCTCTTGGTCTAGTGGTTAAGATGTTGGACTTTCACGCGGGAGACCCGGGTTCGAATCCCGGGCGTTACATATAATATAATTAAATACATTAATTAACTTGTGACGCAATGCTGTAAATTGCAAAAAAGTCGGGAATTCGCGGCAAAAAGACGTCTTTTTGATCATTCATTTCGCGGTCAATACTGGACCATTTTTTACATTTCAAAATGCAGCGTGGCGGGAAAACGCCACTCTCTCAGATGCTGTATAGAATATGTGGGTAGGTCCTCTCTACGATGCAAAATGTTACTGCCGGGGATTCGGTGGACCGTTTCCACCGCAATCCCGACTTTTTTGCAATTTACTTTATAACATTTCGCAGACTTGGGATAAATGCACACCACATACAGCAAAAAACATGGAACATGTTTTTTCAACATAACATGTTGAATGGTGGATGGAAATGATTGAGAATTGACCGAGCTATAATTGTTTGAAAATGAGAGCTATAATCTTTGAGAATAGGCTACTCATGCATGTGTCTGTCCTAAGCCCGCAGCCAGGCTGTGTGCTTAGGAGGGTCAGGCTTAGCAGTAGGGATAAAGGAAATAGATATGGGATGAATTAAAGGGAATGGCAAGACCAACACAAATTGGATGAAAGCTAAAAACGCCCAAACCACACCTATGCATAATGTAACGGGTATAGGAGGTGTTCAAGGGAGATCGGATGGTAACGAAATTATCAACTTTAGTGTGGGAACGCCTCTTCCCCAATGCTAAGTGTGTTAATTGCGTATAAGGACTAATGTAACCAAAATCGAGCTCCTGATATTTTAGCACATTTGGTGTCGAGGGACAAGACAGACTGTTCAGTGTTCACCCATTAAACCCATTTGTCTGTGTTGTGCTATGAGCTTGTTGTACTGATATGTTTGAAACATTGTGAAAATGTGGCTCCAATATTACGTTGTATAATATACAGCATATTCTTCCACAACTAACATTTTACCTCAAATCCCTGTTCCTTGGGGGTAGAGCTTAAAAATTGTCTAAAATATTGAGCCCGGCTCGACCCGGCCCGTTAAGAAATTAAGCCCGGTGCGGCCCGAAGCCCGATACATGATTGACAGCATGAGCCCGCCAGCCCGACACTTTTTCTAAACGAAAAAACAAAAGAGAGAGAGAGAGAGAGAGAGAGACTCTTCAGCCCGCCCCCCACGTGGCTCTCCCTTTGCCACGTGTGTCAGCTACGGGTTTCCATAGCAACCACACAACACACAGAGAGACGGAGAGAGTGTGGGAGAGGGGCAGAAGAGCCTTATGGATCTGTAACTCTTGAGATCACAAAATGAAACCAAATGGACCTCATGCTCTCAGGGACCACTGGTGGTCCCCGGACTACTGGTGTGTGTGTGTGTGTGTGTGTGTGTGTGTGTGTGTGTGTGTGTGTGTGTGTGTGTGTGTGTGTGTGTGTGTGTGTGTGTGTGTGTGGCCAAATGATGATAAAATCACACAGAGACCGGGCCTAACGTGAGTAGCCTATATAATAAAATGCTATGGACTGGGTGTAGGCCTATCCTACTCACCAAATCACAAGTTATTGTGCAGGAATAGGATGAAATGACGGCATTAGAACGCTTTTAACTCCGCTGACACGTAAAGAAGATCAACGCATCTGACACATTATTGGCCATGGCATGTCACGGGGCGACGACACACACACACACACACACACACACACACACACACACACACACACACACACACACACACACACACACACACACACACACACACACACACACACACACACACACACACGTGGTGCAGCGCAGCTCGCCGCTGCGCGCACCGCGCGGCGTCGCAAAATGTATAATTTTATGAGAAATATCTTATAATTTGACAGGCCCGGCCCGGCCCTAAGCCCGACAAATACATAACCATTTGGACTCGGCCCGACCGAACCCGGCCCGGCCCGTCGGGTCGGTGCGGTCTCGGGCTTTTAAGCTCTACTTGGGGGTCCCTGAAACAATATATTTTAAGTGGGTCTGCGGCCAAATATAGATAATTTTTGGAGGACGTTTATGTCGAACAGACAGACAGACAGACAGACAGACAGACAGACAGACAGACAGACAGACAGACAGACAGACAGACACTCACATGCTGTAAGGAGTTGAGGTTTAGTCCAGTGTTCTCCTCCATGATTCACACTGTAGGAAGTAGAACAACAATGAATCAGTAAAAACCTCTGCTGCTTCATGTCTCACATCAGCCTGTTTTAGTCCCACACAATATTTACTAAACACATTTTGTCATCATTCTCCCACAGACTCTGTCCAAACATCACACACATTGGTACACCATGGGCTCGATTTTCGCTCCACACGATGTCCCTAACGTTACCCGAAACCCGCAGCGAATTCCCTTATTGGTATTTTCGTCACCTTTCCTCTTCCCTTAGCCACTATTCTTTATGCCGACACCGTTATTTGTGACTGGAGGTGGGGTCATAGGCGTGTTTGTCGCGCAGTCCCTTAGGTTGCTAATTTCGTCAAATAGATTTGGGGATTTGGATAACGCCATTTCAAAGCACCCGCTAACCCATATAGCCACGTGCGCACGGTGCGGGCGTCTGTGCGCCTTGGAGATGTCCACGACTCCACGTGGAAAGGCGCCAGTTCAATTCATCTCCTTATATTACAGCCGTAGATTGCCTGCTGTCGGTCACTTCCTTGTGTTTAGGTAATGTACAGTATATAATATAATTAAATACGTTAATTAACTTGTGACGCAAGGCTGTAAATTGCAAAAAAAGTCTTTTTGATCATCCATTTCTCGGTCAATTCTGGACCATTTTTTACATTTCAAAATGCAGCGTAACGGGCAAAGACCACTCTCTCAGATGCTGTATAGAGCAAAATGTAACTGTCGGGGATTCGGTGGACCGCTTCCACCGAATTCCCGACAGTTACATTTTGCTCGATCCCACATCGTAGAGAAGACCTACCCAAATGTTCTATACAGCATCAGAGTGGCGTGTGCCCGTCACGCTGCATTTTGAAATGTAAAAAATGGTCCAGAATTTACCGAGAAATGATTGATCAAAAAGACGTCTTTTTGCCGGGAATTTCCGACTTTTTACTTTATAACATTTCGCAGACTTGGGATAATGGCACATGCCATTATCCCAAGCCACATACAGCAAAAAAAAAAAAAAAACAAAAAAAACATGGAACATGTTTTTTCAACATAACATGTTGAATGGTAAGAAATGATTGAGAATTGACCGAGCTATAATTGTTTGAAAATGAGAGCTATAATCTTTGAGAATAGGCTACTCATGCATGTAGGAGGGTCAGGCTTAGCAGTAGGGATAAGGGAAATAGATATGGGATGAATTAAAGGGAATGGCAAGACCAACACGGATTGGATGAAAGCTAAAAATGCCCAAACCACACCTATGCATAAGGTAACGAAATTATCAACTTTAGTGTGGGAACGCCTCTTCCCCAATGCTAAGTGCGTTAATTGCGTATAAGGGCTAATGTAACCAAAATCGAGGCCCATATCTCTATGGTCATGTGATTAAGACCCATCTCTCAGGTTTGGATCAGATTGACTTCCATTGTTTGCAGGAGTAGTATAGATCTGGTTTATAGATCTATAAATTATAGATCTGGTTTATAAATCTATGAATTATAGATCTGGTTTTGAATAAAACGCTTCAGACCATGAACACAGCGTCTGATTGGCTGTGAGACATTGCTGGTCCACAATAAGCTACCCGTCCTGGTGGAGACCTGTGTTCTGAGGAGCACATGTTTCTACTTTAAACACTCTTTATCTGTGTGTTCAATTATACATTATGATGTCATTTATAAGAACACTGATACTTCTATCTGGACTTTATGGATCCACCTGGCCAGACACAGTCCTATAGTCTACTGACTGACCAACATGGACACAGTCCTATAGTCTACTGACCGACACAGTCCTATAGTCTACTGACTGACACAGTCCTATAGTCTACTGACTGACACAGTCCTATAGTCTACTGACTGACACAGTCCTATAGTCTACTGACTGACCAACATGGACACAGTCCTATAGTGGACTCACTTGACAGTCTCCAGGACAGCAGACAGCTTCTTCAGACCAGAGCCTCCTAAGTGGCTGAAGTTCAAGTCCAGCTGTTTCAGATGGGAGGAGGGGTTGGAGGTCAGAGCTGAAGCCAGAGAAGAACAGCCTTCCTCTGTGACTCCACAGCCTGACAACCTGCAGAGAAATAGAGATTTAACAAAGTGCTGTTGGTGTTCCAGCAGAGATCCACACAGAGAGAAGACATTCTTTACCCCAGGATCTTCAGTCTACACTGTGGACTCTTCAGTACAGCACAGAGCTGGAGCAGCTGTGATTCCTGCAGGTAGATGAAACTGAGGTCCACTTCTCTCAGATGGAGAAGATTAGAGCTGAGAGCTGAGAGCAGAACTTCAAATCCTCTCTGTGTGATGATACAGCCAGCAAGTCTGGAATTACACAGGAAATATCTGGAGTGAAAATCACAGTTTGGGAGTAAAGACACCAAGAGATGGAAAGAGAAGAAGGAATAATGTGGAGTAAATCAATCTGCCAACAGGAAACAGGAAGCTAACTGACAGGAAATAGCAACCATGATGGATCACATATTGTAGTTCCTGTATCATAGCATGGTGATGTGAGAGTATGATCTAAACAACACAAACTCTGACCATATTAGTATTCTAATCAGTGTGGAATACCATGATATCACCTTTATTCACACCCTTACAGAACTAATCAAAAATAATAATAGCACTCGCAGTAGTACAACGTACTTGCACTAGGGTTGACATCTTACAGGCATATGAAATTTCAACTTATGTACAGTATCGTATATTCTTTCATAGCAGTGCATGTAGACTTAGAGCATGCATGTAAACAGAGCACTATATAGGATTTGTATACAGTTTAATTATAATATATATCGATTCTTAACTGTTCTTACCTTATATATGATTCACATTAACTAATCTGTAAGTATATGATGTATTGCTATGCTTTGTATTTTGTATTACATAATGTTGCTCTGGATTAAGAGCGTACGTCTGCTAAATGCCTAACTTGTAAATTGTAATTGTAAAGTGACCTCAGTGTCTCCAGTTGACAGTTTGGACTCTTCAGTCCAGCAGAGAGCAGCTCCATGGATGGATCAGTTATCTTATTATAACTGATGTCCAGTTCTGTTAGATGTGAAGGATTAGAGCTGAGAGCTGAACACACAATCTCATATCCTGGCACTGCGAGTTCACAGCCAACAAGTCTGTAAATGTAGATTTAAAATCAGTGATTATCAACACAGATTAGATCAAGTTCACGTTCAATGAAATTAACTATAAAGTAAATTGTAATTGTACAATCTATGTGGTCAGATAATACAACGAAATACAGATAATCAGAAAGTGATTGAAGAATACTTTACTCCTTTTACTTTGTTCAGTCATTTTCTTTATGTATCATATATTGTATTGTGTCAGACATTTTCTTTTTGGGCGTACATGTTGTATCTGATGTGTTTTCAAAATATTTTGTCCAAGGACCACCATTCTGACTAACAGCAAGCTGGGGACCATCACAATTGTGTCAGGTGGCTGGCCAGACATCTATCTCACTCTCTCCTTTTAGAAGTATAGGTTTTTAAATTAATATTTTTTTTCTTTTTTTTTTCTTTTTTTCTAATCACATGACTACTAACCGAGCCTTTCTGCTGTTCCTCACTGCTGGAATCAGACTTTATTTCCCCCATCCTGATGGTATGTTGTACTGGTGCAGGTCCAACTCATCCAGAGGCTCCTCTAGCGTCAGCAGGATGAAGGCCAGAGCTGAACACTGGCTCTCAGACAGTTCTGTCTTTGATCTGTCTGCTGACTTCAGTAACTGTTGGATCTCCTGATGTACTGAGTGGTCGTTCATCTCCATCAGACAGTGGAAGATGTTGATGAATCTGTCAGGAGAGAGATTTCTATCTGTATTTTTCATCTCCTTCAGGTTCTTGATGGCTCTCTGGATGCTCTCTGGACTGTTCTCTGTCTGACCCAGCAGACCTCCTAACAGACTCTGGTTGGACTCCAGTGAAAGACCATGAAGGAAGCGGACAAAGAGATCCAAGTGGCCGGTCTTACTCTTCAGAGCTTTTTCCATGGCTCTCTGCAGGAAGACATCCAGTGTCATTTCTTCAACTTCTTCTCCTCCCAGGAATGTCTTCAAGACCCCCATGATCTTCTGTGTGAAACAGTGGAACAGGTAGACTGCAGCCATGAACTCATGGATGCTCAGATGAACAAAGCTGTAGACCTTTCTCTCAGATTGAACGGTCTCTTCTTTGAAGATTTCTGTGCACACTCCTGAGTACAACGAGGCGTCGTTCACATCAATACCATACTCTTCCAGGTCTTCTTGGTAGAACATGATGTTGCCTTTCTCCAGATGTTCAAACGCCAGCCTGGCCAGCTTCAGAAAAAGCTCCCTGTCAGTATCTGTGAATTTTGCTATTTTTCTTTTTTTCTGGATTCTCTTTTTTTGGTTTCCTTTTGTTTTGTCTTCTTGAGTCTCGTCATACTTCATGTTCTTCCTTCTTAGCTGAAGTGCCACAAAGTGGCTGAACATCCCTGTCAGGTTCTTGGGCAGCTGTCCTGTCCCGTCTGTCTTCACCAGGTCCTCCACAACGGTAGCGGTCATCCAACAGAAGACTGGGATGTGACACATGATGTGGATGCTCTTTGATGTCTTCACGTGTGAGATGATTGTGCTGGCCAGCTCCTCATCATCACTGAACATCTTCCTGAAGAACTCCTCCTTCTGGGGGTCTGTGAACCCTCGTATTTCTGTCACCAAGTCAACGCATGCAGGAGGGATCTGATTGGCTGCTGCAGGTCTGGTGGTTATCCAGAGGAGAGCTGAGGGGAGCAGATTCCCCTTGATGAGGTTTGTCAGCAGCATGCCCACCGATGATGTCACCATGACATCAGAGATGATGTCATTGTTGTCAAAAGCAGCAGAATTGACATCAATGTTCTGGAATTTCAGTGGAAACCTGCTTTCATCCAGACCATCGAAGATGAAGCCAACTTTCCAGGCAGCGAGATGCTCTGCTGTGACCTTCTTTAACGTTGGATGGAAAGCATGGATCAGTGAGAGGAGACTGTGCTGCTCATCTCTGACCAAGTTCAGCTCCCGGAATGAGAAGGGAACCAGGAGAACGATGTCTTGGTTCTCCAAACCTCTTGCCCAGTCCAGAGCGAACTTACGTGTGGAGAATGTCTTTCCGATGCCAGCGATGCCATTGGTCAGAACTCTTCTGCTGGGTTTGTCTCTGCCAGGGAGGATGGTCTTAAAGATGGAACAGCACTTGATCAGGTCCTCATGGAGGGTCTTCATCTTGGAGAAGGTCTCAAGCTGCCACACCTCATGTTGCTGATTAACCCCTTCACTCCCTCCTGCTGATAGGTGGAGGTCTGTGTAGATGCTGGAGAGGGAGGGCACTTCAATGACGTATGTCACACGTTCAAGACCGTCCAGAGTGACCTTAAAAACCTTTAAATCCTCCTGCAGACTGACACCTGATATGAGAAGAGAAATAATACATGTTAAACACTCTGCTTCATTCATAACTTTAAACTTAAAACTATATGTATTAAATCAAATCTACCATTTGTAAATGGGGGGGATCAAAATATAGAACACTGGATCATTTATTTTACTAAAAATGTATATTTTATCATCAGTATTTGGACATGTATAGTTTGTATACATTAATACAACATGGATATTTAATATGTCAGCTGTTATTTTAACATGTCATTAATTTATATAAAATGTTAATGAGTGTAAATTGTGTCCAGTCTTACTGTGTCCAGGTGTGGTTTGAATGAATGTCTTCTGTCCAGGTGAGTTTCTGAATGTCTCTCTGTGGAGATGAAGACAATACAATATATGCTAGATGATAAAATAGATAGTTTGATATGTAGGTTAAGGCTAAATACCTTGTCATAAAAAATCCATACAAATGACTAAAATGTGATCAAATTGATGGTCAAGGTTATTATTTTTGGGTCCTGTTGTTTATAAAGCAGTAGAGACACATCCTGAGTTGAGACATGTGTTAATTAATAACAGGTGTTTAATGACCTCAATCTGTCAACATTTTAATAAAAATGTTTTAAACAGACTTACAGTAAGGAGGAAAATAGCTGGTGCTGCAGTAGCTGAGGTTTAATACAGTTTGTGTAAACTAAATTAGACATTGTATTGTATTGTGTTCTGGCTGTTTTTAATGCTCTGAAAAATCAGTTCAGGGATAATATTATGTTGTGGTTTCACTAGACATGTTAAAGACTATAGTTACAGAGTCTGGCCATGAGGGGGCACAAGAACACCACACTAGGACTAGACTGCCAGTAGGACTGTTTAGTCTGTCTCTAGACCGTCTAGTGTCTAGTCCTAGGGCTCTATTTTCGCTCCATGTGTTGTCATCAACGTTACCCGAAACACGGAACGAATTCCCTTATTGGTATTTTCGTCACCTTTCCTATCCTTTAGCCACTATTCTTTATGCCGACACTGTTATTTGTGACTGGAGGTGTGGTCATAGGCGTGTTTGTCACGCAGTCCCTTAAAGTCAAATAGATTTGGGAACTAGATAATAGGATTTCAAAGCACCCGCTGACCTATACGAGAAGGCAGAGCCACACAGGGGCATCTGTGCTGCACAGATGCTTGCACAGACTGTGCATTGGAGATGTCCATGTGGAATGGCTGCTGTGCCAGTTCAATTCATCTCCTTCTTTATTGATTTTCCTATAAACAGCTGTAGATTGCCTGCTGTGGGCCAATCCTTGTGTTCAGGTAAGGTATATAATATGATTAAATACATTAATTAACTTGTGACGCAATGCTGTTGCTTTCACGTTTCCAGACTTGTGATAAATGCACGCCACATACAGCAAAAAAACATGGAACATGTTTTTTCAACACAACATGTTGCATGGTAAGAAATGATCAAGAATTGACCGAGCTATAATTGTTTGAAAATACGAGCTATAATCGTTTGAGAATACTCCTAAACCTGAGTAGGCATAGCAGTAGGGATAAGGGAAATAGATATGGGATGAATTAAAGGCAATGGCAAGACCAACACGGATTGGATGAAAGCTAAAAACGCCCAAACCACACCTATGCATAATGTAACGGGTATAGGAGGTGTTTAAGGGAGATAGGATGGTAACGAAATTACCAACTTTAGCGTGGGAACGCCTCTTCCCCAATGCTAAATGCTCTAATAGCGTATAAAGGCAGATGAGACGAAATTGGAGCCGCTATTGTGGACTAATGTGGATTATTTATTTATTTGTATGTTTGTTTGCTTATTTGACGTTAGTCTAAAAGCAGCAATGTATTTTATTGACTTGGGTGTAAATAAAGTTTAGTGGTGATCTGAATTTCGTTGTTGTTTTTTCTTGTCATAAGTATGAATTGAATAACCAGCACCTGAATGGAAACAAGACTGCAATAACTCTTTTAGGTTAAATGCTTTTAGTGTTTGGATGTACTCATTATTAATTTCTCCTAATAAAGTATTCAATAATTAATATAATGTTAAAGGTGTTGTTCCCACTCCTCCAGCATGTGAAACAGGCAGTCTACCAAGCGTGCATCTGGGCCGCCAGCAGGTAAATACACCAAGTGATTTTTTTTTCCAGAATATGGACGGACCAAGGTTTCAAGTGCATGCCGAGAGCTAATCAAGTGCACCTGTAAAGGTGGCTGCTGCAGCATGGGCAAAAGCAGCAATACAAATTTTGATTGTTCACCACTTTGCAAATGCAACTGTAACAGCTAGTCGGCTAAAAAGGTTAACACGACATAAGTCATGACACAGTGGTCAAAAAAAGTTATTAGCAGTGGAAAATAATTCATTTTTCTATTTCTCTATATATGCTTCAAGTATATAGAATAGAAGCAGTAGCTTCTATTCTATGTTCACTGCAGTAGCTTCTATTCTATGTTCACTGCAGTAGCTTCTATTCTATGCCGACTGCAGTAGCTTCTATTCTATGTGCCTTATAATCAGGTTGACCTTGTATATGAAAACAGTTCTAAAATAGCACATATACATATGTATATTGTACAACAAGATGATTATCATACTGAGCATCAGGAGGTCCAGGAGGTTCATTACTGAAGAGTGGAGGACAGCCTTTAGACTTGTCACTCTTCACAGACAGAAGGCTGGGAGTTGGACACTCTGCTCTGTGGTCAACACTTCTGGAATCATAAAACACATTTATACAATTAGCCCTACGCTAAGCCCCGCCCACTCCACTCTGCCCTTCAACCCCATAGAGATGCAGTTAAATGAAAGGAGTTATCCATAGAAATAATACAGTATATAATAATTGAGTAACAAGAGTATCATTATAAATGTACCGTAGTCAACAAGGCCTGAAGTCAGAATGTCAGAATCAAAGTCAGTCCTAAATAGTTAGTTAAATCCTTTTAGACCAAATGTTTGCAATTTCTGCCAATAACAAATTAATTAATAATCATTAAAATCAATATTGCTTTGGACTAAGTGTTTGATTATACTCTCTAAGGCTGCAGTAGCTTCTATTCTATGTTGGCTGCAGTAGCTTCTATTCTATGTTGGCTGCAGTAGCTTCTATTCTATGTTGACTGCAGTAGCTTCTATTCTATGTTGGCTGCAGTAGCTTCTATTCTATGTTGACTGCAGTAGCTTCTATTCTATGTTGGCTGCAGTAGCTTCTATTCTATGTTGACTGCAGTAGCTTCTATTCTATGTTGGCTGCAGTAGCTTCTATTCTATGTTGGCTGCAGTAGCTTCTATTCTATGTTGACTGCAGTAGCTTCTATTCTATGTTGGCTGCAGTAGCTTCTATTCTATGTTGGCTGCAGTAGCTTCTATTCTATGTTGGCTGCAGTAGCTTCTATTCTATGTTCACTGCAGTAGCTTCTATTCTATGTCGCCTGCAGTAGCTTCTATTCTATGTTCACTGCAGTAGCTTCTATTCTGTTGACTACAGTAGCTTCTATTCTATGGTGATTGCAGTAGCTTCTATTCTATGTTCACTGCAGTAGCTTCTATTCTATGTCACTGCAGTAGCTTCTATTCTATGTTCACTGCAGTAGCTTCTATTCTATGTCGACTGCAGTAGCTTCTATTCTATGTTGACTGCAGTAGCTTCTATTCTATGTTGACTGCAGTAGCTTCTATTCTATGTCGGCTGCAGTAGCTTCTATTCTATGTCGACTGCAGTAGCTTCTATTCTATGTCGGCTGCAGTAGCTTCTATTCTATGTCGACTGCAGTAGCTTCTATTCTATGTTGACTGCAGTAGCTTCTATTCTATGTTGACTGCAGTAGCTTCTATTCTATGTTGGCTGCAGTAGCTTCTATTCTATGTTCACTGCAGTAGCTTCTATTCTATGTTGGCTGCAGTAGCTTCTATTCTATGTTCACTGCAGTAGCTTCTATTCTATGTCGCCTGCAGTAGCTTCTATTCTATGTTCACTGCAGTAGCTTCAATTCTGTTGACTACAGTAGCTTCTATTCTATGGTGATTGCAGTAGCTTCTATTCTATGTTCACTGCAGTAGCTTCTATTCTATGTCACTGCAGTAGCTTCTATTCTATGTTCGCTGCAGTAGCTTCTATTCTATGTTGACTGCAGTAGCTTCTATTCTATGTTGACTGCAGTAGCTTCTATTCTATGTTGCCTGCAGTAGCTTCTATTCTATGTTCACTGCAGTAGCTTCTATTCTATGTTGGCTGCAGTAGCTTCTATTCTATGTTCACTGCAGTAGCTTCTATTCTATGTTCACTGCAGTAGCTTCTATTCTATGTTCACTGCAGTAGCTTCTATTCTATGTTGACTGCAGTAGCTTCTATTCTATGTTGACTGCAGTAGCTTCTATTCTATGTTCACTGCAGTAGCTTCTATTCTATGTTCACTGCAGTAGCTTCTATTCTGTTGACTACAGTAGCTTCTATTCTATGTTCACTGCAGTAGCTTCTATTCTGTTGACTACAGTAGCTTCTATTCTATGTTCACTGCAGTAGCTTCTATTCTGTTGACTGCAGTAGCTTCTATTCTATGTCGACTGCAGTAGCTTCTATTCTATGTCGACAGCAGTAGCTTCTATTCTATGTTCACTGCAGTAGCTTCTATTCTGTTGACTACAGTAGCTTCTATTCTGTTGACTGCAGTAGCTTCTATTCTATGTTGACTGCAGTAGCTTCTATTCTATGTTGACTGCAGTAGCTTCTATTCTATGTTGACTGCAGTAGCTTCTATTCTATGTTGACTGCAGTAGCTTCTATTCTATGTCAACTGCAGTAGCTTCTATTCTATGGTGACTGCAGTAGCTTCTATTCTGTTCACTGCAGTAGCTTCTATTCTATGGTGACTGCAGTAGCTTCTATTCTATGTTGACTGCAGTAGCTTCTATTCTGTTCACTGCAGTAGCTTCTATTCTATAGGCCTTATAATCAGGTGCACCTTGTATATGAAAACAGTTCTAAAATAGGTCATTCACTGAAGGTGCAAATAATAATCAGGTGCACCTTATAGTGAAGAAAATACAGTATATTCATATTGTACAACAGGATGATTGTCATACTGAGCATCAGGAGGTCCAGGAGGTTCATTACTGAAGTGTGGAGGAGAGCCTTTAGACTTGTCACTCTTCACAGACAGAATGCTGGGAGTTGGACACTCTGCTCTGTGGTCAACACTTCTGGAATCAGAAAACACATTTATACAATTAGCCCTACGCTAAGCCCCGCCCACTCCACTCTGTCCTTCAACCCCATAGAGATGCAGTTAAATGACAGGATTTATCCATAGAAATAATACAGACAATCTAAAATTTAGCCATTTATCAGACACTCTGAATCCACAGTAACTGACATCATGCATGAAAAAAAGAAAAAGCATGACAATACATCATATACAAACAGATTAGTTAATATCAATCATACATATGATAAAAACGTAACAGTAAATAATCTATATAGGATAATTAAACTGTGGATACAAATACTATATAGTTCTGTGTTTACATGAAATGCTATACGTCTACATAGAG
Source organism: Benthosema pterotum (assembly GCA_039105355.1). Lineage (NCBI taxonomy): Eukaryota > Metazoa > Chordata > Actinopteri > Myctophiformes > Myctophidae > Benthosema > Benthosema pterotum. Next base: position 5,084,334 of record CM076979.1, read on the forward strand.
TTGCTAAACTATTTGGATTGACATTAGATTACTTTGGGGTTTAAAGGACTAGATATTATGTGAATGACAAAGTCTATTTGTGTAGATTCGACAGACCTTTCAGGAGGACGTTGTTTACTCTGTGGTCTCTGAGATCTGTTCTCCTCGCTGTCCCCACAATCACTCATCTTGATGTCTCTGTGACACCTGTCAAGGTATGATTTAGTGTTCATCCTGCTCCCTATTAGTCATAATGTACATGCAGCCATCTGTCTAATTTTAGTCGCTACATTCCACAGACGGGTGAGGCTGTACATCTGATCCTATTGCCTAAACCAACTGTCTGCTGTGAAGTCCTCTGCTGACATTTAATGACCCTCTGGGGGATCAATGGACAGGATGGGGAAGCAGACAGTCACAGAATACTGATCCACCAGAAGACAACCAACAGATTCATAGCTATGATAGATTGTCTAAGTCAGGAAGTCAATCCATAGTATAGTAGTATTATATAGTATAATAGTGATAGTAGATCTTAATACCACGACTCAACATGTGTTTCCAGGATGACTATTTGAATGTCAACCCAAGCCGTATATATTGTGGTCAGATACCACTATTAATAAAACTATTCATTTATCTCTTTTGGGAGTGAAAAACTCCTTTAAGGGTTAACACTATTTAACACACCATTTATGGAAGATAATCTGTGGTGACAGAATGTAAGCTTGTAGATCTGTTGTTTTCACTAACATTATTATTAAACATTGTTACATAAATGAATAAAACTCTTACCAGACATGAAGTCGTTGTTTTCAGAGTCGAGTCAAAATGGAGTCTGAACTACAATACAACCTGACACACCTGTGTGTGTGTTCGTGTGTGTGTGTGTGTGTGTGTGTTCGTGCGTGCGTGCGTGCGTGCATGCGTGCGTGCGTGCGTGTGTGTGTGTGCGTGCGTGCGTGCGTGCGTGCGTGCGTGTGTGTGTGTGTGTGTCTGTGGAATTTTTTTGGAAACCTGTCTTACTGGTTTGTTCTTCTCATCTCTCTCTCTCTCTCTCTCTCTCTCTCTCTCTCTCTCTCTCTCTCTGATTGGAGGAAGGTCACATGGTGTGAAGCTGCTGGACAGTAAAACACATTAATAATAAACATTACAACAGAGATAACGTCTAGTCTGCTGGAAAATCACTACAAGGAAACGTCTCACTGGACTACAAATATGGAGGTTGTAGTTCAGGAAGCCAGCCGCGCCAATCACCTAATCACATTCAGTGGGCGGGCTTTACATAGTGTGTGTGTGTGTGTGTGTCTTGGAATAGTGGTCCGAGGCTGTGAGCACATTACAACTTATCCGTAGTCGGGTTGCAAGGGGCATCAGCTCCACCAGAACAGACCTGAACCTCAAACAAAATGTCTGCATGACTGGAGACTCACTGCAGATCCACTAGTGGTGGAGATTGATTGGAATCTCACCATAGATATGTTGTATCATCATATAGAGGCCATTATATGATATATATCAATATATTGATCATCAGAATAATGACCATATACAATAAAACACTGTCAGGCTCACAGAGATCTTTAAATTAAAGTCAAATGTCTAAACATCCTAACAAGGCTCTGGGAAGGAAGTGTATTATAATGTGTAAGTGGAGCTTTGATAACATTAAACAGAGTTATGTTTGTTAACACTGATCACCACATAATTCATCACATTTATTACCATATGGATATAACAGCCTCTGGGTTGATAGATCTGTTGTCCAGGTTGTAGGAGCCAAAATGACCTTCTATAGCTACATACATATTCACTGGGTTGGTGAGGTGCGCACCGCATTAGGGCTTCGTTTATTGGTCGAAGTACCACTGTGGGTGGCCACCGTAGGCTACAAGTGCACGGTCATTCCCGGCTCACCCCAAGGCTGGTTTGGATTCTTGGAGGCAGGGTGAGCTGGGAGGCTACATAATTTGTTGACCGTACGCACTTTAGCACTTGCACTTTTGATAATTTGATTCTATAGTATATTCCTCACTGTTTGTAGACTTTGCACATATTTATTACGATTGTATTTATTGAATTGACTAATGATTGTAATGATTTGGTGCACTGATCTATATAAACAGTATGAACTTATTTCCTTGTTTGAATCGTTTTTATCATTGGTGTTTTAGTCTATTGTGTTGCGCGTCATATAGCTTGTATAACTCCCAGGCTTAGCCTGCCGGCATGAGTGACTTATTGGAAGTCATTTTCAGCCACTACATTGTCAACAAATTGTATCATTCTGGATCGCTATTGGTGTCGGGTGTTTAACCTACCTGGTTCCCCGCGGCGTTTAAACAATGAATCGCGCACATACGTGCACCGCGGCATTAAGGTTGCACTCAGCTATTGTTTAATCCATTTGCTTTTCGAGTCCACGTTGCGTTCGCATAGCGGCGGCCCGCCCCAAACACACACTTGTTGCACGCACACACACACACACTCTATTGTTCCCCTATAGGCGAAGTGGCTTTAGCCTATAGCTTTGGCTGTAGGCTACTGTTTGTTGTTTTTCTTGTGCATGAACGGGTTCGGCCCGCATTCTAAAACCCGTGGAACGGGTGGCCCAGGAGTGCCGTCTCTTATAGAGATATATAGGCACATAAGTACCTATCGTTACATGCTGAAGACACAGGGTCTGCATTCGGTAGCTTACGGGTCGTTAGGCAGTTTAGTGGGGAACAATAGCCACGCATTCACACACATACACGCACATTCTACTAGGGCTGTTGCGGTGTATTTTGGGCTTCGATTTGGATGCAAATGATTTCGACTTTGATTCATTTTAATGCAAATTCAAAATGTCTAGTTCATCAAGGCCAGGTTCTACCACCAGTGCAAGCGAGCCAAAATGGCAATCAACTCTCACTGCAAAAGCACTATCAAATAAAATTGAACAACTTCAAAACGAACGCAAAGCTAAGGTTAAAAGGATTGAACAACTTGTAAAAGCAATTAATGACCTTATGCAAAGCTCTGACAATGCAAAGGCTGTCCAGTTTAACCTTTGTAATGTATCTGCACTGTACGATGAAGCAAGCCTTCTCCATGATTCGGTTATTCCATTGCTTCCCCCAGAGGAACAAGAGAGACAAAACAATTGGTTTTCAGACATACAAAAACGCAAAGTTGATTTCACTGAAAATGCAAACAAATGGCTCTCTCAAAATCTTTCCATTCAAAGTACAGCGCAGTTACAGGAAGAGGCTATTATACCGTTGTATGTACCCCCACATCTTGTTGAAACATCTAATGCAGTGAATAACCCAAATGCTTCCTGTGTTCCAGATGACCGTGGGGGTGTGGTGGCAGCTTCAGTCATTGATGATGTTAACCCAGATGATAGTATCTCTAATTTGTCAGTTGAGCGTTCAAAGAAAAGAAGCACGGCAGGTAGCAAGTGTAGGTCCACTACTTCTTCTGCTGCATCCGCACGCCTGATAGAAGCAGACATGGCAGCTCTTCTCGCTCGCCAGAAGAAGCTCAAAGAGAGACAGGCTCTAGAAGAGCAAGAGGCACAGTCCAGAAGGGCTCTAGAAGAGCAAGAGGCACAACTAAAAGAGCAAGAGGCACAGCTCAGAAGAGCTCGTGAAGAGCAAGAGGCACAGCTCAGAAGAGCTCGTGAAGAGCAAGAGGCACAGTCTAGAAGGGCTCTAGAAGAGCAAGAGGCACAGTCCAGACAGGCTCTAGAACAGCTCAGAAGAGCTCGTGAAGAGCAAGAGGCACAACTAAAAAGAAGGAAAGAACAGCTAGAGTTGGAAGCAGAGATAGAGGCATCAGCAGCTAAGCTCAACGTCTTGAAGGCCTCCTACTCTCAGGTGTCTGGTTCTTCAGCCAGCAGGTCAGATGGAATGAATTCTTATTTTGAGAAAGGGAGAGAGAAGCTTTCTCAACCATTGGATCCTGATGCTGAAACCTTTGTTCCTCCGTCAGGGGGGCACTCTTCTCAGCATGTTGTAATGGGTGAGCCACAGTCACGTTCACATCTACTTGATGCACGGCATAAGCAGTCAGCCGCACGTCCATCTTTGTTTGGTTCTCGACCTGCGGTGGTGAAGAACATGGGGCAGCATGTACAGCAGCCATCTCAGTACGCTGCAGCAGGTGAACAGCATCGCTTACATCAATCTGAGCAGCAACGTCCTGCTGTCGGGAACGTTCAGCCTAAGGTGACTTGTGTGGGGCTGCAATCGCAGCCAAGGCCTGAGGCAGCTACAGTGAGGCAAAGTGGATGGTCCGATCCTCAAGTATGTCCTCAGTCGCAGTTGCAGTCACAACAGCCTGCACCCTTAGTCCAAGATGGTGTCAATCATGATCAGCTGATCTCTGTCTTAAAGGAGCAAAACAAGATAACCTCTTTGCTTGCTAAACAACAGTCTTTGTTCTTTCTTCCACGACGTGACATGCAAACCTTTGATGGTGATCCTTTGGAGTACCAAACCTTCATGAGAGCCTTTGAGCACTGCATCGAGGAGAAAACTCACAGTGCCAAGGATTGCTTGTACTTTCTCGAGCAGTACACGAAAGGGAAGCCCAGAGACATGGTTCGCAGTTGTCTTCATATGTCCTCTGACACTGGCTATGCCACAGCCAAATCCTTGTTGCAAGAGCATTTCGGCAACTCATTGAAGATCACCTCTGCATACATGAACAAGGTGTTCTTGTGGCCAGTGATAAAGGCAGAGGATGTCGATGCGCTTCAGTCTTACAGCTTCTTGCTGCGTTCCTGCTTCAATGCTCTTGGGGAGTTTGAATCCACATACGAGTTGGATGTTCCTGCTAACATGCAGGCTGTTGTCAAGAAGTTGCCCTATAAGCTCAGGGAGAAGTGGAGAGATGTTGCTTGTAGCTTGCAGGAGACAAACCGTCGCAGAGCCACCTTTGGCGACATCGTTGAATTCATTGAATGGCAGGTGAAGATTGCGAGCGACCCACTGTTTGGGGATATCCAGGATTCTACCCCTGCAGTGTCGAGGAAGGAAGTGAAGCCTGCTAAACCTCAGTACTTTGCAGAAGTAAAAAGAAGTAGCTTTGCGACTACTGTCGCTACAGTCGACAAAAAGGTTGACACTGCACCGAAGAAAGAACTTTGCTTACCTGTTGTCAAAACTTGCTTGCTTTGTGGAGCTGGGCATTCTTTGGACACATGTTGTCTATTGGAAAGGAAGACACGTGAAGAGAAGATGTCCTTCTTGAGGGAGAAAGGGTTGTGCTTTGGATGTATGTGCATTGGGCACAGAAGCCGTGAATGCAATGCACGTCTGGTGTGCAAAGTGTGCGGTAAGAGGCATCCTACCTTGTTGCATGTCTACCCTGAGGAGCAGAGGCCAGTGCAAGCGCCAGAAGAATTGGAGACGACAGAGGAGAACAATTCGATCACAGTGCAGTCCGGTGGTCTTACTGGGGCCGGAGAGACTGACTGCACTCTTGCTATACTTCCCGTTCGGGTGAAGTCCAAGAAAGGTCAGACGTTGGTGACCTATGCTTTTCTTGATCCTGGAAGCTCCGCTTCATTCTGCACGGAGGGGCTCATGGACAGGCTGAACCTCTCAGGAAAGAAGACTGACATTCTTCTAAGGACAATGGGTCAGGAGAAGGTGGTCAGTAGCAGGGTTGTGTTGGATTTGGAGGTAGCTGGGTTGGACACAGATGTTTTCTGTGAGCTACCTGCAGTCTACACGCAGGAGAGCATGCCTGTAGATCAAGGTAACATCCCGAGGCAGGAAGACTTGAGGAAATGGCCGCATCTTGAACACCTCAAGATCACAGAGATCGACTCGGGGGTGGATCTTCTTATTGGCACCAATGTTCCTGAGGCTCTAGAGCCATGGGAGGTGGTCAGGAGTGTTGGTGGTGGTCCTTATGCGGTCAGAACAATGTTGGGTTGGACCGTGAATGGTCCCCTTGGAAAGTGTGGCAGCATGGGAATCACACATGGGAATCCCATCACTGTGAACCGTATTGCAGTTGCCAGAGTTGACCAGCTGTGGGAGCAGCAGGCGAAGGCAGGCGTCCCTGAATGCACGAAGGACGAGCAACTTGGATCGACTACAGAAGGCAGTACAGGGTCTGTCACAAAGTCTGTTCAGCTGGTTGGTGTCCGTAAACAGAACAAGAAGGTGGCTGGACATCCCACAGGTTTCACCGCACCTGCGTTGTGCAGTACCAAGGAAACACAGTGCAGACATCAGTTAGGCCGAGATGAGGCGTTGCCGATAAGTGCTGTCCAGCAATGGGCAGCCCGGCGCTTAGAGCTTCATCTCGAGGAAGATCGCACAGGATTTATTGGACCTGTGGTGCTGGGCACTGAGAAACATCTGCAAGGCATACGCAGAGCTAAGCCGGGCTGGGGTGAGGTTTTGTCGATAAGTGCTGTCCAGCAATGGGCAGCCCGGCACCAGGAACTTCATCTCAGTGAAGATCAGACATGCAGAGGTGAGGCGTTGCCTATAACTGCTGCTCAGCAATGGGTAGCCTGGCTCTACAAGCCTCATCTCGCTGAAGAGCTCTGTGTGTGCAGGTGCTTGGCAGACAGTGGAGCCGGTGTGGAGTCCTTGATGTCCAATACTTGGGTGCAAGCTGAAATGGAGTCTCGAGACCTATCCGCTCATTCTGTGCAGGTCTCTCCAAAAGACGTCTCCATGAGGGCAGTTCATGCAGAGAAAAACGTGCCGTTTGACAGTCACATTCTGCCTTGGTTCTGGTTGGGAGAGGTGGTTTGTTGGCTTCCTGGATTCAGAAAGATGTTGGACCTGGCTCAGAGCAGGAGGCTTCTTGCGCAGCTAGATCTTGATGAAGAGGAACTACGTGAGAGCATGCAGACCACTGAAGCTTCAGGGTCCAGAGAGGTGACGCAGATCGACGTGGCTGCAGAAAGCAGAGGGGACTTGAAGTCTCACTTGGAGAGCTCATGCTCTATGGATCCTTTCTCGTTTGGAGCTCTCAAGCTCTTTAAACTCTCTCTCTCTCCCACTCTCTTTATTTCTCTGTTTTGCAGATGGAGAGGAGAATATGGATGAACGAAGATCCTATTCGAGAAATAATGATGCATTATGATGATTGACTATTTGCATAGAATTGCATTGAATTTTGAATTTTCTATTTTTCCATTTTGTATTTTGCTAAGGCTAATTTCGAGCTCCTACATATTAAGATTAGTAGTAATTAGTGCCCAGGCATAATTAGGGGCCGGAATGTAGGAGCCAAAATGACCTTCTATAGCTCACATTACATATTCACTGGGTTGGTGAGGTGCGCACCGCATCGGGCTTCGTTGATTGGTCGAAGTGCCGCTGTGGGTGGCCACCGTAGGCTACAAGTGCACGGTCATTCCCGGCTCACCCCAAGGCTGGTTTGGATTCTTGGAGGCAGGGTGAGCTGGGAGGCTACATAATTTGTTGACCGTACGCACTTTAGCACTTGCACTTTTGATAATTTGATTCTATAGTATATTCCTCACTGTTTGTAGACTTTGCACATATTTATTACGATTGTATTTATTGAATTGACTAATGATTGTAATGATTTGGTGCACTGATCTATATAAACAGTATGAACTTATTTCCTTGTTTGAATCGTTTTTATCATTGGTGTTTTAGTCTATTGTGTTGCGCGTCATATAGCTTGTATAACTCCCAGGCTTAGCCTGCCGGCATGAGTGACTTATTGGAAGTCATTTTCAGCCACTACACAGGTGTTGCATTGATATATATCAAATCCACATCATCAGTAATATCCACTGTGTTTGGTTCAGCATCAGAGCAGAAAATCAACTGTTGTTTTGTTTTGTCCAATAACAGCAGAATGTGTCGAATTACATGTTCTGTTTCTTTTCTTTATATGAAATGTAAATAAAATAATGAAACCAAAACACTGTGTTCCATATGGAGTGTACCATATCAGTACATCACAGCAGCAAGAACATTGAATTAAAACAAGTCACTCACTTCACACAAGTGTGATTGTTTTATCCAGGGAATGACAGAGATGAACCAATCTCTGTCAATGTGAAAGCTGGACAAACAGGAAGCTCAGATGACTTTATTCTGTCTATACTGTAGAAAACTTACAGAGCAATAATACAATATCTATCCAGTCACTGGAGGCACCATTATACGTTTATTCAAAATAATGACCATATACAGATATACTGTATGCACTAGTGGTGGATATTACTGGCAATCTGCACAATAGATGGATCACAATATAGAGGCCATTAGAACTGCCAGTCAATTAAAATATTTAATCGCCATTAATCGCATGATTGTCCCTAGTTAATCTTTGATTAATTGCAATTTAATCTTTTGGGACAAAAAAGGAAACTGAATCAGTACTTAAAGGGGAATTCCACCCATTTTCAACATTTTTTTCTGAGAGCGTACAAATGCAACCAAATGAACCCTAACGGGTTCATTTGGTTCCATTTGTACGCTCTCAGAAAAAAGAAGCATCTAAAGAAATCCATTAACATGGTGAAAAATACATCTTGATGGTGTCATCAAGATGTTTCACCATGTTAGTGGTTTTCTTCAGACCTCCATTTCTTGGGAACACAGAATGGGGGAACTTTTTTATCATGTCCACCCAGCACCTCTAGGGTATACTAATGACATATTAGAATGTTGAAAATGGGTGTAGTTCCCCTTTAATGATCCATTCATCTCAATCCACAGCATATTCAGGCTGTCTCTTAACAAGTTAGACACAACACTAATAGTGATCTTCAACAGTGAACACAGAACAAACAGCAACAACAAACTAGTTGTGGAAACTCAGTCTGTGATACAAGTAGTTTAAATTCTTTTCATTTATACCAGGGGTTTTCAACCTTTTTGACACCAGGGCCCACTATTTATTCAGCATTTGAGCCACGGAGGACCACCATTTGAGGACATTTTAGCCCCACAGACCCCAAAACTAAAGATTTATTTTGCTTTTGACCACAATTCCAGGCTGGATTTGGTGAAACAAAACAGTCCAACATACAGATCAAAATGACCATTAATCTTCTACATTCTCTAGTTGTGTAGACTTGGGCTGATTCACATGATGGATATTTTAACTCTGGTTAACCAACTGTCCATCATTTAGCCTGAGGACCACCTGGAACTCTCTCAAGGACCACTGGTTGAAAACCAGTGATTTCTACAGTACAGAAATATCCCTCCTTACCTTTTGGGTCAAAACAAAGGAAACTGATCCTACAGTGGCTGCAGAGGGTCAAAAGAGGAAAAACACAGCAGCAAACCTACTGCCTAACACAGTCAAACTACGCCATCTACTGGCAGACATACAACACCACCTTACATACACATTATGATTGTTCATATACAGTACAATAAAACACTCTTTAAATTAAAGTCAAATGTCTAAACATCCTAACAAGGCTCTGGGAAGGAAGTGTATTATAATGTGTAAGTGGAGCTTTGATAACATTAAACAGAGTTATGTTTGTTAACACTGATCACCACATAATTCATCACATTTATTACCATATGGATATAACAGCCTCTGGATTGATAGATCTGTTGTCCAGGTGTTGCATTGATATATATCAAATCCACATCATCAGTAATATCCACTGTGTTTGGTTCAGCATCAGAGCAGAAAATCAACTGTTGTTTTGTTTTGTTTTGTCCAATAACAGCAGAATGTGTCTAATTACATGTTCTGTTTCTTTTCTTTATATGAAATGTAAATAAAATAATGAAACCAAAACACTGTGTTCCATATGGAGTTTACCATATCAGTGCATCATAGCAGCAAGAACATTGAATTAAAACACTGTGTTCCATATGGAGTTTACCATATGTAACCAGTAGGTCTGAGACCAGTTACGTGTCATAGCACCACCCCCTCAGCACAGCATATGAGGTGGCTTGTCAGGCAGAGTAGGATAGGTGGCGTCTATCCCAGCTGTTTCCGGTCCCGACTCAGCTCATTCAGTCACACTGTTCGGCGTGTGTGTGTGTGTGCTCGTAGCACCGAGGTAAGCACTTGAACGAATAATAGCATGTTCTGTCTCTAAGTTGATATATGCAGACAACATCCTTTATACCTACGTCTTGTTTCCTTCTCTTGTTGTTAGATGTAGTGGAGCTCCGACTTCGTAGGCAGTAGCAACAGCAGCATATGTGCATGTTTGAGAAGTCAAGTATGCTTACCTCAAAGTGCGACAGCACACACTTTAATTCAAGTCGTAATACTTCTCTGTTATTTACAAAGCACGTTTGTCTCACTGTTAGATGCAGCACCGTGTGGCGAACGAAACCTAACTAATGTTCCTGTGTGTATGTGCGTGCACACGCCAGTGTATAGAGGTACGCCGCATCTATATATCGCAGCATGACAGCGTGTTTTTATGAATGAAACGCAGGTTCTCATTATGCTTTTATATTACACAGACGGCGTGCTGTTCAAACCACGTCTATCAGACGAGCGTCTGTGTGTGCACACTACTATATTGAGGTAGGCTTGTGTCTGTACAAGTCAGAATAGTAATTTGTTTTCTTATATAAATGAAACTTCCTTATTCTTCTTTATAATTCTTCCTTATTCTTTTGTACTACACAGACCGTGTGCTGTTTTAACTGAGCCACTGGCATAGGGGATGTGTTTCTGTGTGTGTAAGCCTACTCACACCCAAGCCTAGAGGTAGGCAGCATTCACATTGTGATAGCCTAGCAGCCTGTATCTCAGAAATGCTACTATCCTATAGACTGTGTTTAAATGGAACTAAAACGCCAGTCATGTTTTATAATAATGTGTACTATGTATTTTTTCTACAGACGGTGGTCCGGCACATGTATTGCCACCCTGTTTATTTGTCACGCTGAGTGCCTTGAACACTTTAGGGTACGTTTACAAAAAGTAACTTAAAGCACATTTAATGCAGTATTTGTCTTAAGTGTCGGACTCAGTGTAGTAGTCTGAACACTGTATGACAAACACTAACTGGGAGGCTAACCAGGGGTTGTGTTTCATTACAGATTGGGCCTCACTGCGAGCCGCTGTTCTTTTTTACCTTTTGTTTTTATTTTTTATTCTATGCTGCTACTGTTTTAACCCGTAGGGTTTCCTGGTTAGTCCAGATGGTTTTAAACTCTAAGACCCTCATGTCCCTAAACCCCAGGGGTTACTAGGCAACTTTGTGGACCGACTTACTTAAAGAACTAGTGTTATACTGCAGAAGTACACCTGATCTCAGTCACTTTAATTGCATGGTGTGTATGGCTTTTAGCCTTCTTTTATATACTGTTTTGCAGTGTTCATTCAGAGTGTGAATGCCATATATATATTGGCTCAGAGTGGTGTTTACATGATTTGCAGTGATATTAGTGTTTTTATAGACTTCATCATGGTGTCTTCCAGTTCTCCTAGCCTATGAGAGTATTATCTGTCCAGTAGAAGCCTACCCACCTATTATAGAGACATGTGAATGTGATTCCTTTTAAAATCAAATGTCAATACTATGTGCTTTGGATAAAATAAACTGTTATCTACCTCCGACCACTGCTTATCATTGTCCACTCAAACTGGACACTTACCTGGTAATATATATGGTTCTGGGTCTCCCGCCCTGTGATCGGGAGTGGCGTAGTCTTTATTCATATTAAGGTTTTGAAACACATGCAGGTGTTTACATTTGGCGTAGTGCGGCAGGATTTCATTTTGGTCGGTCGGAGAGTTGTACGCTGTATTGACATTTGGTGGTAGCAGCATAGTTGGGTTTTATTTTTTTTATTTATTTATTTGAAAAAGAACAGCGGTTGGCAGTCTTCTACCTGCTCTGCGAACCCAGCATCTCGGGGCTCTCCCTGGGACTGCAGCCATTATGGAGGAGGAGATCCAGAGACTGCGAGAGGAGATGGCACAGCTCCGAGCCGAGAACCAGAGACTCTTGTCAGGTCAAACTCAGAGACTGTCGGTGTCAGAACCCACACCTGACCCTAGTAATGGTGTCCCCACACCCCCACAGAGGAGAGAGACTGTGTACCTCCCCAGGGAGAGGAAATGCTCAAAGTTTTCAGGTTCTTCATCCACTGGGTTAACTGTAGATGAGTGGGTAGAGGAGGTGGAGAGCTGTCTGAGGGCTAGTAGACACATGTCAGAGTGTGACAAAGCGCTGTTTGTTTACGATCATCTAGAGGGGGCAGCCCGTACTGAAATTAAATTTAGAGACGACACAGTTAAGCAGGATGCTAAACAGATAATTGAAGTCTTAAAGGAAATGTATGGCTGTTCAAAATCTTATGTCACCCTACAACAAAGGTTCTTCGACAGAAAACAGAAAGAAGGAGAGTCACTGCAGGACTTCTCTCATGCGTTGATGACTTTAATGGAAAAAATACAATCATGTCACACTATGTCCAACCCACAGGTTTTGCTGCGAGACCAGTTTTGTGAAAATGTGAGAGACCATATGCTGCGCAGAGAGCTAAAGGCGATGGTGAGGCAAAATGGGGAGCTAACGCTACTTGACATCCGAAGGGAGGCCATCCGGTGGGTCGAGGAGGGTCAACCCGCCAGAGAAAAGTATGTACGCCCTATCCCACACGCATGTGAGGCTCAAGCCACAGCAACCAGTGAAGCTGTTGGTGTAGGTAGAACTGATTTTGAAGAGTTGAAAAGCATGTTCGCTAAGCAACAAGCACAATTGGATTTCATTACACAGACTCTAAATTCTAATATGGGTGCGGGTAGAGGCAGATCGTTCCCCAGGACTAATAGATATCAACGAGCACCTGATGGCCGACCCATTTGTCTCAAGTGTGCGCAGCCAGGTCATATCTCACGCTATTGTACCCAAAATAACCCACCCCAACAAGTTAACACGGTGGAGCCCCACGCTACACCGGCGGAAAACTAGAACCCTCCAGTGTGCAGAGTCAAACACTGGGAGGGGGGTCCTCCGACTCAAATATGGACCACCAAGACATAGTTCGGAAATTGGTTGGCCCCTGTTCGGTAGTAGTGGTTCCAATGGGTGGAATTGACATACCTTGCCTGCTGGACACTGGTTCCATGGTCACTACTATAACTGAAAGCTGTTTCCGAGAACATTTTGCACATTTATCAAAACGTGAACTCCGTGATTGTAAATGGCTTGGTCTCAAGGCAGCTAACGGGTTGGACATACCTTATCTGGGTTACATTGAGCTTGATGTACAGGTCCTTGGTGCATGTCTACCTAATATGGGCATATTGATTGTAAAAGACCCACCTGATGGTGTACTAACTAGCCGTAAGAAAGCCACCCCCGGCATCCTTGGCATGAACATTATCATTGAGTGTTACCGTGAACTATTTGCAAAACATGGCACAGACCTGTTTCAGAGCCCAGTCTTACAGTCTGCTGCTGTGGCGTGGAAACTGGCCTTTCGCCACTGCGAGAAAATAGAGGCTGTCGTAAGTTCATCTTCCGCTTTTAAAGTCAGAGTTCAAGGCAAACGCCCCGTATGTGTTGCTGCTGGAACATTGTCAATGGTCCCTGTTACGTGTCCCCAGGTTCCACCTATGGCGTTCTTGCTTGAACCCCTTGGGCACATGGATGTTGGTCTTCCAGAGGGCCTGTTGGTGTCCCCTGCGTTAGTCCAGGCAGAAAAAGGTATCCTCTATGCCCCTGTCACAAATGTTGGTCAGTCTGATGTATGGCTAGTACCCCGTAGAGTGGTAGCAACTGTGCAGGCAATAGAAAAGGGAGACGTTGTAGTGGATTCCTCTCCTCATGTAGAATTGTCCATTGACACAACCACACAAGAATGCACGGCCTATGTCTCTTCACACTCTGTGGAGCTAGATACGAGCACGTCCAGTGACATTGAGCAGCTTGATTTCCCCAACCTTACACCTGAAGATAGGGTTCAGGCTAAGCACCTTTTAACTAGATATCAACGTGTATTTGCTAAAAACGAGAGTGATTTAGGTTGTACCAACCTCATTACCCACGAGATTCCACTTGTAGATGAAGCGCCAGTACGACAACCCTACCGCCGTATTCCTCCATCACAATATGAGGCAGTCAGAGCACACATTAAACAGTTACTCGAAAGCCAAGTGATCAGAGAGAGTTGCAGCCCGTATTCATCTCCCATTGTGCTGGTGGCTAAGAAGGGTGGGAGCCTACGGATGTGCGTGGACTATAGGCAGCTGAACGCCAGGACTCGGAAGGACGCGTACCCACTCCCAAGAATAGAGGAATCACTGGACGCCTTAACTGGAGCTAAGTGGTTTTCTACATTAGATTTGGCAAGCGGTTACAACCAGGTGTCTGTGGCAGAGGCAGATCGAGCTAAGACGGCATTCTGTACACCCTTCGGTTTGTTTGAGTTTAACCGTATGCCTTTTGGGTTATGCAACGCACCTGGAACCTTTCAGCGCTTAATGGAGCGTATGTTTGGGGATAAACGCTTTCAATCTCTTCTGTTGTACCTTGATGACATCATCATATTTTCGTCCACAGTCCATCAACACTTGGAGCGCCTGGAAGAAGTTCTCTCTCGCCTTGATAAACAGGGCTTGAAAGCAAAGCTGTCCAAATGTCACTTTTTTCAAAAACAAGTAAAGTATCTTGGGCATGTTGTTTCTGAACAGGGAGTAGCAACCGATCCAGACAAGTTGGCGGCAGTGCGTGAGTGGAGGCGTCCTTCCCACTTGGCGGAGCTGCGCTCATTCCTGGGGTTCGCTTCCTATTACAGAAGGTTTGTGGAGGGCTTCGCCAAGCTGGCAGCCCCCCTTCATCTACTGGTGGCGCGATTGAGTGGATCCCACAAGAAGGGTAAGACCCCTAAGACCCCCTTGTTACCACATTGGGATGAGCGCTGCGAACAAGCATTCCTGGCCCTGAGAGAAGGTCTGACTACAGCCCCAGTCCTAGCGTACGCTGATTTTAAGAAACCTTTCATACTAGAGATTGACGCTAGCCATGGGGGTCTTGGTGCCATACTGTCACAAGAACACGAGGGGAAGCGTAGGCCAATAGCCTTTGCCAGCCGGGGCCTTAAACCCACAGAGAGAAATATGGATAATTATAGCTCCATGAAGCTGGAGTTTCTTGCGCTTAAATGGGCCATCACCGAAAAATTTAGAGAGTACCTGTTAGGTAACAAAGTAACTGTTTATACAGATAACAACCCTCTCCGGCACCTTCAAACTGCTAAACTCGGGGCACTGGAGCAGCGATGGGCCTCCCAATTGGCTTCTTTCGACTATGTTTTGGAATACCGGCCTGGTCGCAGTAATGGTAATGCAGACGCCTTATCCAGGCAATACGTAGACCGGCTCACCAGTGGGAGTGAAGATCCCCCAACTCGGCCCCCTCCACTAGCTGTTTTCCAAGAGACTGGTGTCCATGAGATGGCAGCTATGCCTAGCTTTTCACAGCTTGAACTCTCATTAATGCAGAAACGGGATCCAGTCATTAGCCCGGTGTGGAAGTACTGGCAGGAGGGACAGGTTCCAGGACGAGAACAACGCCAACAGCTCAGCCAGGAAAGCAGAGAACTACTCCGGCAGTGGGGGCGCCTGGTGGAGAAAGAGGGTGTGTTGTATCGGAGAGTCCAACCTGCAGGTGGCGGCGAGGAAGTATGTCAACTCCTCTTACCACAATGTCTCAAGGAGAAAGTGTTCCAGTGTGTGCATGATGGCCATGGGCATCAGGGGGTAGACCGCACATTACAACTCGCCCGTGATCGGGTGTATTGGCCAGGTATGTCCAAGGATACGGAAGCCTGGTGTCGTAATTGTGGGAGGTGCGTCCTGGCCAAAGAAGGTCCCAGGGTGCGAGCATATAGGGGAAGTCTGCAGGCATCGCGACCCAACGAACTCCTGGCTTTGGACTTCACTGTGTTAGAACCAGCCAGTGATGGAAGAGAAAATGTTTTGGTACTTACTGATGTCTTTTCTAAATTCACCCAGGCAATCCCAACAAGAGACCAGCGGGCGAGCACGGTGGCCGACGTGCTGGTGAAACAGTGGTTCCATCTCTTCGGGGCCCCCAGCCGTCTCCATTCGGACCAGGGCAAAAATTTTGAAAGCAAGATAATAAAACAGTTGTGCGAGATGTATGGGATCAAGAAGACCCGGACCAGCCCGTACCACCCAGAGGGAAATGGCCAGTGCGAGCGCTTTAATCGCACGCTCCACGACCTCCTCCGCACACTACCGCCAGAGAAAAAGAGACGTTGGCCTCAGTATTTGTCACAAGTCACCTATTCTTACAATACAACTGCTCACCAGACTACCGGTCTGGCCCCCCATTATATCATGTTTGGCCGTGAACCACAGCTCCCGATAGACTTCCTCCTCGGTGTAGAAAGCGAAGATCCGGCTGGGGAGACAACAGAGGAGTGGGTACGAAGACACCAGGAGTCGATGAGGGAAGTGCAGAACCATGTCCGGCAGCAACTCGGCACCAAGGCTGAAAGGCGAAACCAAAAGCATAATCAACAGGTGACGGATCCTGACCTGGAGGAAGGAGACCTTGTGTATGTACGAAACCACCAGGTGAGAGGGAGGAATAAGATCCAAGACCTCTGGCACCCTCGTCTACATCGGGTGGTAGGACGAACCCACAACCAGGGGCCAGTGTATATTGTGATCCCGGCAAACCAAGAGGGTCCTGCCCGGCGGGTTCATCGGACAGAGCTGCGGCGTGCACCAGAGAGGGAGAGGCTCGAAGCCCCGCTGTCAAGCCCACCATTCGAGATTCGAGATGCAGGTCCCGCCATCTCTGCCACGAGCGACTCCGAGGAGTCGATTGTCCTGGTTGTGGAGAGAAGAGATCCTAGTACACCCCAACCCGAGGAGCACGGTAGTCCACAGCCACCTAACAGTCCAGTGGAAGACCCTGGATCCATAGAAGGCCCTGAAGAACACCTATCACCACCTTCCCCCGGTCTTCGCCGCAGCAGTCGGTGCAACGCAGGATTTCACTCCAACCCACACCGGCTGCCGGACCGATATGCGGTGAGTCACCAGCGCAATGGGGGAGAATACGGGTCTGCTACTCCTAGTACCAGTGGGGTACATCGGCGGGACGCCGATTCAATTTAGGAGGGGCGAATGTAACCAGTAGGTCTGAGACCAGTTACGTGTCATAGCACCACCCCCTCAGCACAGCATATGAGGTGGCTTGTCAGGCAGAGTAGGATAGGTGGCTATCCCAGCTGTTTCCGGTCCCGACTCAGCTCATTCAGTCACACTGTTCGGCGTGTGTGTGTGTGTGCTCGTAGCACCGAGGTAAGCACTTGAACGAATAATAGCATGTTCTGTCTCTAAGTTGATATATGCAGACAACCTCCTTTATACCTACGTCTTGTTTCCTTCTCTTGTTGTTAGATGTAGTGGAGCTCCGACTTCGTAGGCAGTAGCAACAGCAGCATATGTGCATGTTTGAGAAGTCAGGTATGCTTACCTCAAAGTGCGACAGCACACACTTTAATTCAAGTCGTAATACTTCTCTGTTATTTACAAAGCACGTTTGTCTCACTGTTAGATGCAGCACCGTGTGGCGAACGAAACCTAACTAATGTTCCTGTGTGTATGTGCGTGCACACGCCAGTGTATAGAGGTACGCCGCATCTATATATCGCAGCATGACAGCGTGTTTTTATGAATGAAACGCAGGTTCTCATTATGCTTTTATATTACACAGACGGCGTGCTGTTCAAACCACGTCTATCAGACGAGCGTCTGTGTGTGCACACTACTATATTGAGGTAGGCTTGTGTCTGTACAAGTCAGAATAGTAATTTGTTTTCTTATATAAATGAAACTTCCTTATTCTTCTTTATAATTCTTCCTTATTCTTTTGTACTACACAGACCGTGTGCTGTTTTAACTGAGCCACTGGCATAGGGGATGTGTTTCTGTGTGTGTGTAAGCCTACTCACACCCAAGCCTAGAGGTAGGCAGCATTCACATTGTGATAGCCTAGCAGCCTGTATCTCAGAAATGCTACTATCCTATAGACCGTGTTTAAATAGAACTAAAACGCCAGTCATGTTTTATAATAATGTGTACTATGTATTTTTTGTACAGACGGTGGTCCGGCACATGTATTGCCACCTTGTTTATTTGTCACGCTGAGTGCCTTGAACACTTTAGGGTACGTTTACAAAAAGTAACTTAAAGCACATTTAATGCAGTATTTGTCTTAAGTGTCGGACTCAGTGTAGTAGTCTGAACACTGTATGACAAACACTAACTGGGAGGCTAACCAGGGGTTGTGTTTCATTACAGATTGGGCCTCACTGCGAGCCGCTGTTCTTTTTTACCTTTTGTTTTTATTTTTTATTCTATGCTGCTACTGTTTTAACCCGTAGGGTTTCCTGGTTAGTCCAGATGGTTTTAAACTCTAAGACCCTCATGTCCCTAAACCCCAGGGGTTACTAGGCAACTTTGTGGACCGACTTACTTAAAGAACTAGTGTTATACTGCAGAAGTACACCTGATCTCAGTCACTTTAATTGCATGGTGTGTATGGCTTTTAGCCTTCTTTTATATACTGTTTTGCAGTGTTCATTCAGAGTGTGAATGCCATATATATACTGTATATATTGGCTCGGAGTGGTGTTTACATGATTTGCAGTGATATTAGTGTTTTTATAGACTTCATCATGGTGTCTTCCAGTTCTCCTAGCCTATGAGAGTATTATCTGTCCAGTAGAAGCCTACCCACCTATTATAAGAGACATGTGAATGTGATTCCTTTTAAAATCAAATGTCAATACTATGTGCTTTGGATAAAATAAACTGTTATCTACCTCCGACCACTGCTTATCATTGTCCACTCAAACTGGACACTTACCTGGTAATATATATGGTTCTGGGTCTCCCGCCCTGTGATCGGGAGTGGCGTAGTCTTTATTCATATTAAGGTTTGAAACACATGCAGGTGTTTACACATATCAGTGCATCATAGCAGCAAGAACATTGAATTAAAACAAGTTAGAATTGTTGGCAGTTTATAATGACTTGAATGTTTTCAGACTCACCTCAGCAGCAGAGCAGGAATCAACTGAGGCAGTGGTTTTCAACCAGTGGTCCAGGGACCACCAGTGGTCTTGGGAGGGTTCCCCAGGCTAAATGATGGAAAGTTGGTTAACCAGATGTAACTCTTTCAGAGCGTAAACATAAAACCAAATGGACCCTTGCGGGTCCATTTGGTTTCATGTTTACGCTCTCAAGAGTTAAAATATTCATCATGTGAAACTTACCATGTGAAGCCCCCCTTACCAAATGGACCCTTACGGGTCCATTTGGTAAGGGGGGCTCCAGGGACAATCTCCTGTAAAATGGCACCCCCCAAATTCACTTTTTTCTGAATCGGTCACAAGTTCCTAAAGTGGTCACAACCTTTTTAAAAATGGCCACTGAACCAATGAAAAAAAAGGTTGCGACTGTTCCACAAACAGTCGTTTGGTAAAAAGTAGGGATGTTGAATGATTAAAAAATCAAAAATCAAATTAATCACAGCTTCACAGCTTTAATCATGATTAATTACCATTCAAACTATGTCCAAAATATGCCTGTTTTCCTTTACAGGAATTGAACATTTAAAAAAGAAAAATAATCTGGGGGGAAATACATGTTTATTTCTTAAATATTTAACAAAATAAGTGATCTACAAGCCTCCAATGCTTGTAGATCTTGATCTCTGTGTGTCGCTTGTAAAGACACACCGCTATATGTCTCCGTAAAACCTTGCTCAACACATTTTTTTTGTCAATGAGAAAATGCTCAGTGGGTTGAGTCAGTGTGCAGTTAATTTTTAATCAGATTAATCAACAAAATTAATTTAACTAATTAACTCATTATTTTCAACAGCCTTAGTAAAAAGGTTGCGACTGTTCCACAAACGGTCGTTTGGTAAAAAGGTTTGAGCGTTTGTAAAACGGTCTCCAGGGTTCCTGACCTATAAAACGCGACTGAATGATCATCCGTCACAGTCGTGACCTACAGGTGGAGGTCGCAGAAGGATCTCCCTGTGTGTGTGTGTTGGGATTAACACCTGAGATTAATCTGACAGATTATATGCTGTCATTTACCTTCATAGAGATTATATCTGATCACACACAGAGGAAAACTCACTGGAAAATGCTTTGATTTATTTGAATGTTTTATTCATTAACAGTAGTGTATTAATTAATGTAACTTTATCACAATGTAAACAACAGCATTGGTTACATCTTATTGAAGATATTAATATACATGACAGATTATTAGATTTTATGATGTTTTCAAGGTGGAGTAAATGTTCAATTTGTCCATGATCAATAAAACTATAGAATATTCCAGTAAAAATGTTCTATCCATTGGAATTTAGTTTGTGTTAAATTTACTTACAGTTCCACACATAAATACTGTGGCAATAATGGTGTTGTGATCTTGTAGATCCAAACTTTACTACAATATCTGCCTCTTTCTTAGAGGTTATTTAAAAAGGTCATAACATTCATTAAATAGTCACTTCTCTGTCATCCGGGGACCCCCAAAAACTAGCCTGACCACCTCCAGACATGGCCAGTGAGGGACAAGGGACCCCCTGTTGCGGGACACCGCGGGACACATGGGGGGGGGGGGGGGGGGGGGGGGGGGGGGGTTCCGGTGAACATGTTTTTAGTGCAAAATTAAAAGGTATGACAAACATACATAGCAGGCAAAGTTGTTGACTTTTTCATTTAATATTATACGCAGCGTTGCTTGCTGGCATGATTGACTGTAATTACTTATTGGTTGGTTGCCCAGCCGTGTAACATTCCACAGTTTAAACATTTTAAAATATTGTAATATAACCTCAATCAGCATATTCTTTGAAATGAGGTTTTTGCATTATAGAATACATGGTGCTCATTTTTCCAATCAAATAAACCGCTGGGAAAGCCCTAATAATTAGGCTAAGTGTACAAGCCAGCGCACATGTGTCTCTAAGCTGCGTGGAAAAAAGGACGACATTAGGCTATCTATCTTCATATTGTTTGATGAAAAAAACGTGGCTATACCTATACCCAATGAAAATATAAAATATATAAATTATACACTGTATTGACAAGTTGGAATTAAAACAATCGCTTGAAAACTGAGTGAGGATGAGACATTTGTAATCTCAAAAGTTTTTCGCTCGGAGGGAATTGATGTGCTGTTGACGGTAACTGGAAAAGTCGGGCCGCCGCAAAGTCGGACCGAGCAAAAGTGCGGAAATCTCGGCCCAGGGCTGTGGAAAGGTCGGCCCAGGGCTGTGGAAATCTCGGCCAAAATCAATCAGACATGCATAGGCTACCAACCATTATCAAGCCATATGCATGTTCAATAGACATGCATACCAGCCATTCCACAGACTCGGGCCGACCTTTCTTTACTATTCGGGCCGACTTTGCTGCGGCTAGACTTTTCCGGTGACCCTGTTGACAGACGCATGGATTCAGGTGAGTGCTTGCTTATAACTCACAGTTAGCTCAACACACACAGTAGACCTAAACCTTTAAGATAATACGCAGTTTGAGTTAAAACAATCGCTGTACATAAGCTGTTTATGGCAGAATTAAACATGTATTTTGCGGAGGTGGAGGACTGCTGTCGCATTGTGACATGCGAGATGCTGAGGGCATGGGGCGCGTCGGCAGGAATGAGGTCTGCAAACGCATACGCTATACTAATAGTATTAATGTTTGCAAATAACAGCTCATGGGTGCTTATTTGGACGAGGGCGGCGGCGCAGCAGGCCAGCACGCCAGCACAGCGTCAGAACTTTTTTTCTCCCTCTCTCTTTTTTTTCTCCTCCTCCGTCTTTTGACAGTTTTGCGGGACATTAGTGCCTTTTTGAGGGACGCGGGACAGAGGGTTGAATTTCGGGACTATCCCGCGAGATCCGGGACAGGTGGTCACTATACCAAAAACATGACCCTGAACTGTCATCTGGGGACCCCCAAAAACATGACCCTGAACCATCTGGGGACCCCCAAAAACATGACCCTGAACCTGAGGGTCTCTAGAGGGTTTCTCTCATGATCAAACAATAGTGATCTCATGAGAGGAAAAATAAATATTTAGATAAAATGGAAAAACTACGTCTGAAAATCATTTGTGACACAGACCCCCCCCCCCATTATGATACAACACACTGTCTGTCTGTCCTCACAGCCTGTCTGTCTGTCCTCACAGCCTGTCTGTCTGTCCTCACAGCCTGTCTGTCCTCACACAGAGACACAGAGGAGTCAGGCTTCAACCCAAACCCAGCATATAGAGGTTTAGTGAAGGAGGTGTGGAAGGTGTACAGATGAGACAGAGTGTCCTCTAACACTCTGTAGAAGGACAGAGTCCCAGCAGGACGGTCCACATAAACTGATACTCTGTTGGAGCCAGAGGGACGGATAGGAAGGAAAGTGGCCTTACTATTGTGTACAACACAGTAAAGGTTACCATGGTGACCATCTTGACAGCCCAGACACCAGGAGTGTTTATTGTATCCTAGCTGACAGTCATCACCCTTTCCTTTCCTACTGATGTCTCTGTCAGTCACTCCTATACCAACCCTTCCACTGAACTGAACCTCACTGTAGCAGCGTTCATCCAGACTCTCTGAACTCAGAACCTGAACCTTTCCATCAAACCTGTCAGGATGATCAGGATATGAATGATCCTGATCATCCTGACCTCGTGTGACCTTCATGTTGTTCTCAGACAGAGAGAGGAATCTGTTTGCTGTGTTTGTGTCCAGTGTGAGACGCTGGAAATCTGATGAGGAAACAACACAGTGCACACACACACACACACGCACACGCACACACACACACACACACACCCCCACACACACACACACACACACACACACACACACACACACACACACACACACACACACACACAGTGAAGTGGTTAAAATGAGCGTGATTCTTTAACATGTCTGTGTTGTTCTATGAGCTTGTAGAACTGATATATTTGAACCATTGTGAAAATGTGGCTCAAATATTTGGATATACATTCTTTTACAGCAAATGTTTTTAACTCAAATCTTTGCTCCTTGGGGGTCCCTGAAACAAGGGGGTCTGTGGCCAAATATAGATAATTCTGGAGGTCCTTGTATGACAGACAGACAGACAGACAGACAGACAGACAGACAGACAGACAGACAGACAGACAGACAGACAGACAGACAGACAGACAGACAGACAGACAGACAGACAGACAGACAGACAGACTCACATGCTGTAAGGAGTTGAGGTTTAGTCCAGTGTTCTCCTCCATGATTCACACTGTAGGAAGTAGAACAACAATGAATCAGTAAAAACCTCTGCTGCTTCATGTCTCACATCAACACAATATTTACTAAACACATTTTGTCATCATTCTCCCACAGACTCTGTCCATTGGTACACCATATCTCTATGGTCATGTGATTAAGACCCATCTCTCAGGTTTGGATCAGATTGACTGGAGTAGAAATTATAGATCTGGTTTATAGATCTAGAAATTATAGATCTGGTTTATAGATCTAGAAATTATAGATCTGGTTTATAGATCTATAAATTATAGATCTGGTTTATAGATCTAGAAATTATAGATCTGGTTTTGAACAGAATGCTTCAGACCATGAACACAGCGTCTGATTGGCTGTGAGACATTGCTGGTCCACAATAAGCTACCCGTCCTGGTGGAGACCTGTGTTCTGAGGAGCACATGTTTCTACTTTAAACACTCTTTATCTGTGTGTTAAATTATACATTATGATGTCATTTATAAGAACACTGATACTTATATCTGGACTTTATGGATCCACCTGGCCAGACAGTTAAACATTCTACACTGAACTGACCAACATGGACACAGTCCTATAGTCTACTGACTGACACAGTCCTATAGTCTACTGACTGACACAGTCCTATAGTCTACTGACTGACCAACATGGACACAGTCCTATAGTCTTAGTTAGTTAGTTAAGTTAAGTTTATTTCAGTCTTTATACATATACAGAGTTACTACATTTTGATTTCAAATAAAATAGGACTGAAAAGGTGTAGGCTGAAGCCGAAGCTTATGATGCCTACCCTTTATACCAATACTAAAAAGAACAAAAAACAACAAAAAGAAATCTGTCTACTGACTGACACAGTCCTATAGTCTACTGACTGACACAGTCCTATAGTCTACTGACTGACCAACATGGACACAGTCCTATAGTCTACTGACTGACACAGTCCTATAGTCTACTGACTGACACAGTCCTATAGTCTACTGACTGACACAGTCCTATAGTCTACTGACTGACCAACATGGACACAGTCCTATAGTCTACTGACTGACACAGTCCTATAGTCTACTGACTGACCAACATGGACACAGTCCTATAGTCTACTGACTGACACAGTCCTATAGTCTACTGACTGACCAACATGGACACAGTCCTATAGTGGACTCACTTGACAGTCTCCAGGACAGCAGACAGCTTCTTCAGACCAGAGCCTCCTAAGTGGCTGAAGTTCAAGTCCAGCTGTTTCAGATGGGAGGAGGGGTTGGAGGTCAGAGCTGAAGCCAGAGAAGAACAGCCTTCCTCTGTGACTCCACAGCCTGACAACCTGCAGAGAAATAGAGATTTAACAAAGTGCTGTTGGTGTTCCAGCAGAGATCCACACAGAGAGAAGACATTCTTTACCCCAGGATCTTCAGTCTGCACTGTGGACTCTTCAGTACAGCACAGAGCTGGAGCAGCTGTGATTCCTGCAGGCAGATGAAACTGAGGTCTACTTCTCTCAGATGGAGAAGATTAGAGCTGAGAGCTGAGAGCAGAACTTCAAATCCTCTCTGTGTGATGATACAGCCAGCAAGTCTGGAATTACACAGGAAATATCTGGAGTGAAAATCACAGTTTGGGAGTAAAGACACCAAGAGATGGAAAGAAAAGGAAGGAATAATGTGGAGTAAATCATCTTAATCTGAATCTTCCTACAGGAAGTCAACTGACAGGAAACAGGACAGTAAATATGAATTCTCTAGCAGACTTGATGGATCACATATTATAGTTACTGTATGTATATTACAGGAATAATGTGGAGTTATTCATCTTAATTTGATTATTCCTACAGGAACATTCCTGTTTACACTGCGCATGTGCTAACCTCCGCCACCAGCCTGTGCCACGCCCCCGTGCTTTGTCCTCTCTTTTTTATCATAGATATTCCGAATAGATTCTGTGCATGTAACAGCAGCCAATGAGACGTCCGGCTTGTTCTGGTCTGAATTTCGGCTGCAGGCGGGTCTTTCCTGCTGCCTCACCACTGTCCGAAATTCAGACAGGAACTAGCCAGAAGTTCCCATTGAAACCCATTCAAAAAAGGAGGACGTGACATCACAGCTCGGTCCGAAACACAGACTGTGCAAAAAGCAATGTGGAGGCACCCTGATGGATCACATTGTAGTTATTGTACCCTGAGAGTGTGAACTAAACAACACAAACTCTGACCATATTATTATTATTATTATTAAAGGTAGGGGAAGTGATTTGAAATTCATGGTGTAGTACCAGCCTGGTGCACTAGGGGGCCCCAACAGTAGCTACACTATGTGAACCTGCTGCTCGCTCCTGATTGGAGGAGAATTGGTGGCAACCTGGGGAACTTTTATTAGCTCCTCTGCTAACGTGGGGGAGGGGGAAACTCCATATGTGGTTTCCACACCTTATAATAGAGCATTTTAACAGAAAAAATTTTTTTTGGGGTGATATCTGACAAAAGTGAAATCACTTCCCCTACCTTTAATCAGTTTGAGATACCATGATATCAACCTTATTCACACTCTTATTACTATTTGATAATTTAATAAAGCAGACCTAATGTAATAATAATAAAGTGACCTCAGTATCTCCAGTTGACAGTTTAGACTCTTCAGTCCAGCAGAGAGCAGCTCCATGGATGGATCAGTTATATTATTGTAACTGATGTCCAGTTCTGTTAGATGTGAAGGATTAGAGCTGAGAGCTGAACACACAATCTCATATTCTCGCTTTTGGAGTTTACAGCCGACAAGTCTGTGAATGTAGATGATGAAAAATCAGTGATTATTAATTTATTCGAGGAAACTGACTATACAGGCTAATGTAAATGTACAATCTACTGCATATATGTCAAACTCGAGGCCCCGGGGGGGCAAATCATGACCATGAATGAATTATCTTCAACATGCGGGATGATACTGTATTAGATGATGTATATGATGTTATTTGTATTAGAAAATTTCACATAGTGTGAAAATTAAGTGATTTATGCTTGCAGTTTCATCTTTGTGTTTATCTTGCTACTAACGGACATTGATTTTGGAAGGAAAATTACTGGTTCCAGTGGAACGTCCTCAGTCCCTGTGTGCCGAGTCCGGCCCTTGACTTGTACCATTTTTTCTAATCTGGCACACTGTGTATGACACATCCCTGATCTGGTGTGTGTGTGTGTGTGTGAAGATGCGCGGGCACGAGTGTGCATGTGTAAAGTGAGGGGCGCTCTTATCAAATAATCACATATGATACAAACACAGACCTGGCTAGCATCCCTCAAATTCTCTCTCTCCCCTTCATTCCCTCCCTCTCTCCCTCTCTCTCACCCCCCTCCCCCTCCTTTTGAAATATATAATAGTTAGTAGTATTTTGAACTACTAACCGAGCCTTTTTGCTGTTCCTCACAGCTGGAAGTAGACTTTTTTTCCCCCATGATGACTGTATGTTGTACTGGTGCAGATCCAACTCATCCAGAGGATCCTCTAGCGTCAGCAGGATGAAGGCAAGAGCTGAACACTGGGATGGAGACAGTTTGATCTTTAATCTGTCTGCTGACTTCAGTAACTGTTGGATCTCCTGATGTACTGAGTGGTCATTCATCTCCATCAGACAGTGGAAGATGTTGATGAATCTGTCAGGAGAGAGACTCACATCCTCACGTTTCATCTCCTTCAGGTTCTTGATGGCTCTCTGGATGCTCTCTGGACTGTTCTCTGTCTGACCCAGCAGACCTCCTAACAGACTCTGGTTGGACTCCAGTGAGAGACCATGAAGGAAGCGGACAAAGAGGTCCAGGTGGCCGTTCTCACTCTTCAGGGCTTTTTCCATGGCTCTCTGCAGGAAGACATCCAGGGTCATTTCTTCTCCTTCTCCCAGGAATGTCTTCAGGACCTCCATGTTCTTCTGTGTGAAACAGTGGAACAGGTAGACTGCAGCCATGAACTCATGGATGCTCAGATGAACAAAGCTGTAGACCTTTCTCTGAGATTGAATGGTCTCTTCTTTGAAGATCTCTGTGCACACTCCTGAGTACAGCGAGGCGTCGTTCACATCAATACCACACTCTTCCAGGTCTTCTTGGTAGAACATGATGTTGCCTTTCTCCAGATGTTCAAACGCCAGCCTGGCCAGCTTCAGAAGAAGCTCCCTGTCAGTCTCTGTGAACTTTGCCCTTTTTCTTTTTTCTCTGATTCTCTCTTTTTGGTTTCCTTTTGTTTTTTCTTCTTGAGTCTCGTCATACTTCATGTTCTTCCTTCTTAGCTGAAGCGCCACAAAGTGGCTGAACATCCCTGTCAGGTTCTTGGGCAGCTGTCCTGTCCCGTCTGTCTTCACCAGGTCCTCCACAACGGTAGCGGTCATCCAACAGAAGACTGGGATGTGACACATGATGTGGATGCTCTTTGATGTCTTCACGTGTGAGATGATCGTACTGGCCAGCTCCTCATCATCCCTGAACATCTTCCTGAAGAACTCCTCCTTCTGGGGGTCTGTGAACCCTCGTATTTCTGTCACCAGGTCAACGCATGCAGGAGGGATCTGATTGGCTGCTGCAGGTCTGGTGGTTATCCAGAGGAGAGCCGAGGGGAGCAGATTCCCCTTGATGAGGTTTGTCAGCAGCATGCCCACCGATGATGTCACTGTGACATCAGAGATGATGTCATTGTTGTCAAAAGCAGCAGAATTGACATCAATGTTCTGGAACTTCAGTGGAAACCTGCTTTCATCCAGACCATCGAAGATGAAGCCAACTTTCCAGGCAGCGAGATGCTCTGCTGTGACCTTCTTTAACGTTGGATGGAAAGCATGGATCAGTGAGAGGAGACTGTGCTGCTCATCTCTGACCAAGTTCAGCTCCCGGAATGAGAAGGGAACCAGGAGAACGATGTCTTGGTTCTCCAAACCTCTTGCCCAGTCCAGAGCAAACTTACGCGTGGAGAATGTCTTTCCGATGCCAGCGATGCCATTGGTCAGAACTCTTCTGCTGGGTTTGTCTCTGCCAGGGAGGATGGTCTTAAAGATGGAACAGCACTTGATCAGGTCCTCATGGAGGGTCTTCATCTTGGAGAAGGTCTCAAGCTGCCACACCTCATGTTGCTGATTAACCCCTTCACTCCCTCCTGCTGATAGGTGGAGGTCTGTGTAGATGCTGGAGAGGGAGGGCACTTCAATGACGTATGTCACACGTTCAAGACCGTCCAGAGTGACCTTAAAAACCTTTAAATCCTCCTGCAGACTGACACCTGATATGAGAAGACAATTAATACATGTTAAACATTCTGTTTCATTCATAACTTTACATTGAACAATCCATAGCATTAAAACTATATGTATTAAATCAAATCTACATGTTCTAAACAAGAGAGGGAAAAGAGAATTTTGTCACCAGTATTTTAATCTGATGTCGGTTGTTATTTAAACATTTCATTAATGATCAATTAATGAGTGTAAAATGTGTCCAGTCTTACTGTGTCCAGATGTGATTTGAATGAATGTCTTCTGTCCAGGTGTGTTTCTGAATGTCTCTCTGCGGAGATGAAGACAATACAATATAGATAATAAATTAGATTAATTCAATTAATCAGATTAGTTTAATATATAAACTTTCTCTATAGATCATGTTTAAAACAACCAGCATTCAGCAACACGCTGAACAGATCAGTTAGGTTAGATGATTGAAAATACCTTTTAAACATAATAAAAATGCCATAAAAATGATTACAATGTGATCAAATTGATGGTCAAGGTTATTATTTTTGGGTCCTGGTGTTTATAAAGCAGTAGAGACACATCCTGAGTTGACACATGTGTTAATTAATAACAGCTGTTTAATGACCTCAACATTTTTAATTAAAATATTTTTAAAGAGACTTACAGTAAGGAGGACAATAGCTGGTGTTTCACACAGATTAACAATGGAATTAAACATATTAAACAGTAGCTGAGGTTTATTACAGTTTGTGTTAACTAAATTAGAGATGTATTGTGTTTTTGCTGTTTTTAATGCTCTGGAAACTCAGTTCAATGATAATATTATGCTTTGGTTTCACTAGACATGTTAAAGACTGTAGTTACAGGGTCTGGCCATGATGGGGCACAATAACACCACACTGGAACTAGACAGTAGGACTGTCTAGAGACAGTCTAGTTCTGCTATGAAATACTGTGGGTTATTTATTTATTTATTTATTTGCTTATTTGACATTAGTGCTAAAAGCAGCAATGTATTTTATTGACTTCGGCTGCAAATAAAGTTTGACGTGTGATTTGAATTTTGTTGTCATTTTTTATGTCATAATTATGAATTGAATAACCAGGACCTGAATGTAAACAAGACTGCAAGAACTCTTTTAGGTCAAATCCTTTTAGACCAAGTGTTTGATTGTACTCTTTACAGTTTCTCCCAATAAAGTATTGAATAAATCAATCTAGTGTTCTAGTATATTGTACAACAGGAGGATTGTCATACTGAGCATCAGGAGGTCCAGGAGGTTCATTACTGAAGTTATTATTATAGTTATTATTATAGTATATTGTACAACAGGAGGATTGTCATACTGAGCATCAGGAGGTCCAGGAGGTTCATTACTGAAGAGTGGAGGATTACCCATAGACTGGTCACTCTTCACAGACAGAAGGCTGGGAGTTGGACACTCTGCTCTGTGGTCAACACTTCTGGAATCAGAAAACACATTTAAAACATTAAACATTGTAATTGTATGAACTGTTTATTCATGTTCTGTTTCACAGTCTAACATCATCAGGTTGATTTCAGGTCATTGGGATCCTATGATTATCTCTGTAGTCAACTGACTGGTCAGTTAAATAATAGATATGATGATCATAGTGGTCACTGGTCAGTTAAATAATAGATATGATGAACATAGTGGTCACTGGTCAGTTAAATAATAGATATGATGAACATAGTGGTCACTGGTCAGTTAAATAATAGATATGATGATCATAGTGGTCACTGGTCAGTTAAATAATAGATATGATGATCATAGTGGTCACTGGTCAGTTAAATAATAGATATGATGATCATAGTGGTCACTGGTCAGTTAAATAATAGATATGATGATCATAGTGGTCACTGGTCAGTTAAATACAGGGTTCCTACAGGTTTCTTAAAGTAAAATTTAAGTCTTTTTAAGACCTTTTTAAGGCCATTTATATAAAACGTAATACCCATTTCACGGCCATCGTCAATAAGCAACGTTTTATATATTTTTCGCAAATAGCACTGGTGCTACATACATTTTCATTTACCAGCACCACTAGAAATTAACAATTGCTATAATTATTACGGGTGTGTATCTCTCCCTTACAAGACAATTCGATACGTATCGATTTTCACGATTCAAAAACGATTTATTTTATAAACAGAACGATACGATTCGATTCAGTAGAATTTCGATACGATTTTGATTTGTTGGAATCAACGGTGATTTGAATTTTCGTGTCATAATTATGAATCGAATAACCAGGACCTGAATGTAAACAAGACTGCAAGAACTCTTTTAGGTCAAATCCTTTTAGACCAAGTGTTTGATTGTACTCTGTACTCTTTACAGTTTCTCCCAATAAAGTATTGAATAAATCAATCTAGTGTTCTAGTATATTGTACAACAGGAGGATTGTCATACTGAGCATCAGGAGGTCCAGGAGGTTCATTACTGAAGTTATTATTATAGTTATTATTATAGTATATTGTACAACAGGAGGATTGTCATACTGAGCATCAGGAGGTCCAGGAGGTTCATTACTGAAGTTATTATTATAGTTATTATTATAGTATATTGTACAACAGGAGGATTGTCATACTGAGCATCAGGAGGTCCAGGAGGTTCATTACTGAAGTTATTATTATAGTTATTATTATAGTATATTGTACAACAGGAGGATTGTCATACTGAGCATCAGGAGGTCCAGGAGGTTCATTACTGAAGTTATTATTATAGTTATTATTATAGTATATTGTACAACAGGAGGATTGTCATACTGAGTATCAGGAGGTCCACGAGGTTCATTACTGAAGTTATTATTATAGTTATTATTATAGTATATTGTACAACAGGAGGATTGTCATACTGAGCATCAGGAGGTCCAGGAGGTTCATTACTGAAGTTACGAGGCAGTCCTTTAGACTTGTCACTCTTCACAGACAGAAGGCTGGGAGTTGGACACTCTGCTCTGTGGTCAACACTTCTGGAATCATAAAAAACATATTTATACAATTAGGATTTATCCATAGAAATAATACAGTAAGCAATTATTGAGTAACAAGAGTACCGAATTGTATTATAAGTCTCCTGTAGTGCAGGCCTGCAGTCAGAATGTGAGAATCAGGCCTAAATAGTTAATTAGTTAGTCAGCAAAAATCATCATAATCAATAATGTTTTAATCTAAGGCCCTTCTCAATTCTACCCTGGTCCCTTCCCCTTGGCCCTAACCCTCACTGATGCTTGTTCCCATAAAAAAGTAGTGTTATCCCAATTCTCTAAGCAGCGAGGGGAAGGGACAAGGGGAAGGGACAAGGGGAAGGGACAAGGGGAAGGGACAAGAGGAAGGGACAAGGGGAAGGGACAAGGGGAAGGGACAAGGGGAAGGGACAAGAGGAAGGGACAAGGGGAAGGGACAAGGGGAAAGGCTAGAATCCCCTTCAAACAGAGACAAACACCGACCCGACTTAAAACAGAGGGTCATCACGAAGGGCGGAAGTCGGGTGCGGTACGAAATATTTTTTTCTTCTTTGTTATCGAAAAATATGATAATAGCTAATGTTATTACAATGTGTTATCAATCTGCTTTGCCAAAAATAACACCATCTCCAGCAATGGTTACGTTTACCTAATGTAAACTCATGATATACAATGTGTTATCAATCTGCTGCTGTCTCTCTGTGGAGAAGACAATACAACATAGATAAATTAGATAGTTTCATATATTATAGGGTAAGGTAAAATACCTTGTAAACATTATGGAAATGCCATAAAAATGCCTAAAATGTGATCAAATTGATTGTCAAGCTTATTATTTTTGCGTCCTAGTGTTTATAAAGCAGTAGAGACACATCCTGAGTTGAGACATGTGTTAATTAATAACAGCTGTTTAATGACCTCAATCTGTCAACATTTTTAATAAAAATGTTTTTAAAGACCTACAGTAAGGAGGATAATAGCTGGTGCTTCACACAGATTAACGATGGAATTAAACATATTAAACACTAGCTGAGGTTTATTACAGTTTGTGTTAACTAAATTAGAGATGTATTGTGTTTTTACTGTTTTTAATGCTCTGTAAAATCAGTTCAGGGATAATATTATGTTGTGGTTTCACTAGACATGTTAAAGACTGTAGTTACAGGGTCTGGCCATGAGGGGGCACAAGAACACCACACTGGGACTAGACAGTAGGACTACCGGTACTCTATAGACCAGAGGTGGGCAATTATTTTTCCCAAGGGGCCAAATGAGATACATAAAATATTGTGGAGGGCCAAGACTAAAGGCTGAACTAAAGTCTGTGTGATATTAATTTAATTTCAAGATGAAAGTAAGAGTAAGACCAACCATTTTGACACCAGGGCCCTCTATTTATTCAGTATTTGAGCCACGGACCACCATTTGATGACATTTTAGCCCCACAGATCCCAAAACTTTCTTCAAGATTTCTTTTGTTTTTGTCCACAATTCCAGGCTGGATTTGGAAAACAAAACAGGATAACAAAAATGACCATTCTCTTACATTCTCTGATTGAATGTGTAGACTTTGGGCTAATTCAGATGATGAATATTTTAACTCTTGAGAGTGTAAAAATGAAACCAAATGGACCCGCAAGGGTCCATTTGGTTTAATTTATACGCTCTCAAAGAGTTACATCTGGTTGAAGACCACAAGAACTCTTTTAGGTCAAATCCTTTTAGACCAAGTGTTTGATTGTACTCTGTACTCTTTACAGTTTCTCCCAATAAAGTATTGAATAAATCAATCTAGTGTTCTAGTATATTGTACAACAGGAGGATTGTCATACTGAGCATCAGGAGGTCCAGGAGGTTCATTACTGAAGTTATTATTATAGTTATTATTATAGTATATTGTACAACAGGAGGATTGTCATACTGAGCATCAGGAGGTCCAGGAGGTTCATTACTGAAGTTATTATTATAGTTATTATTATAGTATATTGTACAACAGGAGGATTGTCATACTGAGCATCAGGAGGTCCAGGAGGTTCATTAGTGAAGTTATTATTATAGTTATTATTATAGTATATTGTACAACAGGAGGATTGTCATACTGAGCATCAGGAGGTCCAGGAGGTTCATTACTGAAGTTTGGAGGAATTCCTTTAGACTGGTCACTCTTCACAGACAGAAGGCTGGGAGTTGGACACTCTGCTCTGTGGTCAACACTTCTGGAATCATAAAACACATTTATACAATTAGCCCTACGCTAAGCCCCGCCCACTACACTCTGTCCTTCAACCCCATAGAGATGCAGTTAAATGACAGGATTTATCCATGTCAATACCTGTAAGATAAGGTGTCTCATCATCAACAATGACCACTCAGACATGCATTAACCTGATTATTATATGGTTACTTACTGTAAATTGATACATTGACCCAAAACACAACTAAACAAACTAGACAAATGTCTTCAAGAACTAGTCAACCAGGCAGCCATATTGAATTCACAATGGTGATCCGTAGTTGTTGGTCACAGATTCAACAAACATGAGTATTCTGAGCAGCTAAGAAAATCTGTAGCTCCAATAGTTTAGATGTTAAAGCCATCATTTTATATAGGGTGTTGTCATTTTGGGATATTTCCCCCTGGATAGAGAATTTTTGGCAGTTCCCAAGTAATTTGCCGAATTGCAGAGAACATTTATATATTCTTCCTAAATGAAGTGCATACATACGTTGTATCTTAGCCAAGTCCTTAAAGGTAGGGGAAGTGATTTCACTTTTGTCAGATATCACCCAAAAATATTTTTTTTCTGTTAAAATGCTCTATTATAAGGTGTGGAAACCACATATGGAGTTTCCCCCTCCCCCACGTTAGCAGAGGAGCTAATAAAAGTTCCCCAGGTCACCACAATTCTCCTCCAATCAGGAGCGAGCAGCAGGTTCACATAGTGTAGGTACTGTTGGGGGCCCCTAGTGCACCAGGCTGGTACTACACCATGAATTTCAAATCACTTCCCCTACCTTTAACTATATAGTGTTATATTATATTGCACAGGAGATGGATTGAGCTACTGTGTATCTGGAGGTCCAGAAGCTTCTTTAGAGAAGTTAACCTATAATATGTAGTTATAGTGTGTATATTGTGGAGGGTTACAGTGTGGTATATTGTACTGGACATTGACATACTATAGTTATAGTGTGTATATTGTGCAGGGTTACAGTGTTGTAGTATATTGTACAGGACATTGACATACTTAGTGTTTTTAGGTCTAGGAGGTTCATTACTGAGGTCTGGAGGAAAGTCTTTAGACTGGTCACTCTTCACAGACAGAATGCTGGGAGTTGGACACTCTGCTCTGTGGTCAACACTTCTGGAATCAGAAAACACAGTTAAAACATTAAACATTGTGATTGTATGAACTGTTTATTCATGTTTTTGTTTCACAGTCTAACATCATCAGGTTGATTTCAGGTCATTGGGATCCTATGATTATCTCTGTAGTCAACTGACTGGTCAGTTAAATAATAGATATAATGAACATAGTGGTCACTGGTCAGTTAAATAATAGATATGATGATCATAGTGGTCACTGGTCAGTTAAATAATAGATATGATGATCATAGTGGTCACTGGTCAGTTAAATAATAGATATGATGAACATAGTGGTCACTGGTCAGTTAAATAATAGATATGATGATCATAGTGGTCACTGGTCAGTTAAATAATAGATATGATGATCATAGTGGTCACTGGTCAGTTAAATAATAGATATGATGATCATAGTGGTCACTGGTCAGTTAAATAATAGATATGATGATCATAGTGGTCACTGGTCAGCCTTCTAGTTTAAAAGATGCACTTTGACAGGATAGTGTCAACATCATTGACAATGATTTACATATAACAGAACAGCCTAGAGCATCTAAGAGCGTCCCGAAAGAAAAATTAACATGGTGAAACAACTAAATGATGTCATCAAGCTGTGTTTCACCATGTTAATATTTTTTTCAGACCTCCATTTCTAAAAACATAGAATGGGGGAACTTTTTTTTTATTATGTCCACACAACATATCTAACAGTACGCTTTATGACGTTGGCCGACATCAACGAAAAGCTCAGCAATTTTTATATTTTCGTCTGACAATGCCCGTTCTGCTGCTGTCGCCCGAATCAGCAGCTCTCATAGACAAATAATGGATGTCGGCCGATGCCATTTGTCCATCGCCCGCTGTTAAAGGTAGGGGAAGTGATTTCACTTTTGTCAGATATCACCCAAAAAAATTTTTTTTCTGTTAAAATGCTCTATTACAAGGTGTGCAGACCATATATGGAGTTTCCCCCTCCCCCACGTTAGCAGAGGAGCTAATAAAAGTGCCCCAGGTGGAGGGTGAATTCTCCTCCAATCAGGATCGAGCAGCAGGTTCACATAGTGTAGCTACTCTTGGGGGCCCCTATTGCACCAGGCTGGTACTACACCATGAATTTCAAATCACTTACCCTACCTTTAAAACGTAGGGTAAGGTATATTAATGACATGGAAAATGTTGAAAATGGGTGGAATTCCCCTCTAACATGCTGCAGTAAATGTAGGAGAGACAGTGGATCAGTAGTCTAATAAAACAATGTCATGTGTTGTTTTCTGATAGTTTTACATTCTGACCTGTGATCTGGGAAAAATGGAAAATAAAATACCTCTTTGATGTTTGCCTAAAAGTTGCCTCTATTCAATGATATTAATATCATTGAATTAGCTCCAACAATGAGCATCTATCCAGACATTATCCCTTACAGAGTGAATATATATGTACTGTATGGAGGATTGACATACTGTGTATCAGGAGGTCCAGGAGGTTCATTACTGAAGTTATTATTATAGTTATTATTATAGTATATTGTACAACAGGAGGATTGTCATACTGTGTATCAGGAGGTCCAGGAGGTTCATTAGTGAAGTTAAAGGGATTTCCCATAGACTGGTCACTCTTCACAGACAGAAGGCTGGGAGTTGGACACTCTGCTCTTTGGTCAACACTTCTGGAATCAGAAAATACATTTATACAATTAGCCCTACGCTACAGTGACTTACTTCAAGGAATGGAAAAAAAAGAAAAAGCATGACAATACATCATATACAAACAAATTAGTTTATATCAATAATACATATGATAAAAATGTAACAGTAAATAATCTATATAGGATAATTAAACTGTAGATACAAATACTATATAGTGTTTACATGAAATGCTATAAGTCTACAATAGAATTGCTAAACTATTTGGATTGACATTAGATCACTTTGGGGTTTAAAGGACTAATTATCATGTGAATGACAAAGTCTATTTGTGTAGATTCTACAGACCTTTCAGGAGGACG
Organism: Benthosema pterotum; assembly: GCA_039105355.1. Classification (NCBI taxonomy): domain Eukaryota; kingdom Metazoa; phylum Chordata; class Actinopteri; order Myctophiformes; family Myctophidae; genus Benthosema; species Benthosema pterotum. The sequence continues at coordinate 5,121,186 of CM076979.1, forward strand.
TTGTTTACTCTGTGGTCTGTGAGATCTGTTCTCCTCGCTGTCCTCAGAATCACTCATCTTGATGTCTCTGTGACACCTGTCAATCAAACACATCATCTTTATGTCTCTGTGACACCTGTCAAGGTACGATTTAGTGTTCATCCTGCTCCCTATAGTTATAATGTACATGTCATGCACAATGTACAATGTACAGGATGGGGAACCAGACAGTCACAGAATACTGATCCCAGAAGACAACCAACAGATTCATAGCTATGCTAGATAGTCTAAGTCAGGAAGTCAATCCATCGGTCAAGGCTAAATGTGGGCATAAGAACATGCATGATCGTAGATCATAATGCCGTGACTCAACCAGGGGTGGATCTAGGCATGGGCCCTTATTGCCCTGACTGTCCCACCACACACGATGCATACAAAACAACACAAGATATTTCAAATTAACGTGCTTATACACTGTATTTAAAATTATTTGAAACACTACTACTGCTACTAACTAACTACAGCTGTGTCACCACTAAACCAACAGCATTTCATCATTGAAAACAGAAAACTCTCTGAGTCAGACGTTTAGCTTCATGCATGCTGCGTGTCTGTTGCAACTTCAACAACAACTGATGTTATTGATGTTTACTTTACTAATATACAGGTAAGTCCTGTAACTGGTATGGGTGCGGCTTCATCGCCGTGGAGCGAAGCGACACAGGCGATGAAGCCACACCTGCCCCCCCTATTGGGAAATGTTATTTCCGCCCCTGGACTCAACATGTGTTTCCAGGATGACGTCTATTTGAATACCAACCCAAGCTGTATACTGTATATTGTGGTGTTTGCCAGTGTGTTCTTCATTCAATACTTGGAGTAAACTGCCTTCTCCAGTTGATCTGAGTTTGGTCTCCTATATACAGTATGTTGCAGTCCTGTAGTGTCCTATACATTTCTGCTTCCACACATCACATGGTGACCACTATGGACATTTATGTGATTTACACAGAGGATCAGTTTGTTTTTAACCTTCATAGATAAATAAATCCAGTCAGAAAGTGACCTTTGCTCTGCTGGCCATGGAAAGCTCAGATACCACTACTAATAAAACTATTTATTTAGCTCTTTTTGGGAGTGAAAAACCCTTAAACTTTAAGGATTAAAACTATTCAACACACTATGGAAGATAATCTATGGTGACACAATGTCAGCGTGTAGATCTGCTGTTTCCACTAATATTAAACTAACATTATTATTAAACATTGTTACATAAATGAATAAAACTCTTACCAGACATGAAGTCGTTGTTTTCAGAGTCGAGTCAAAATGGAGTCTGAACTACAATACAACCTGACACACCTTTGGGTGTGTGTGTGTGTGTGTGTGTGTGTGTGTGTGTGTGTGTGTGTGTGTGTGTGTGTGTGTGGGTGTGTGTGTGTGTGTGTGTGTGTGTGTGTGGATTTTTTTGGAAACCTGTCTTACTGGTTTGTTCTCTCTCTCTCTAACGTCTAGTCTGCTGGAAAATCACTAGAAGGAAACGTCTCACTGGACTACAAATATGGAGATTGTAGTTCAGGAAGCCAGCCGCACCAATCACCCAATCACATTCAGTGAGCGGGATTTACATAGTGTGAGTGCGTCTTGGAATAGTGGTCTGAGGCTGTGTGAGCACATAAGAACTTATCCGTAGTCGGGTTGCAAGGGGCATCAGCTCCATCAACTATGTTGTTTCAAAATAACGACCATATACAAGAAAACACTCTTAGGCTCACAGAGATCTTTAAATCAAAGTAAAATATCTAAACTTCTAAGCTTCTTAGAAGCTTCTATTCTAGCTTCTATTCCATGTCGACTGCAGTAGCTTCAATTCTATTTTCTCTGCAGTAGCTTCTATTCTATGTTGACTGCACTGCAGTAGCTTCTATTCTATGTCGACTGCAGTAGCTTCTATTCTATGTCGACTGCAGTAGCTTCTATTCTATGTCGATTGCAGTAGCTTCTATTCTATGTTCACTGCAGTAGCTTCTATTCTATGTTCACTGCAGTAGCTTCTATTCTATGTCGATTGCAGTAGCTTCTATTCTATGTTCACTGCAGTAGCTTCTATTCTATGTCGATTGCAGTACCTTCTATTCTATGTTCACTGCAGTAGCTTCTATTCTATGTTCACTGCAGTAGCTTCTATTCTATGTTCACTGCAGTAGCTTCTATTCTATGTTGACTGCAGTAGCTTCTATTCTATGTCGACTGCAGTAGCTTCTATTCTATGTTCACTGCAGTAGCTTCTATTCTATGTTCACTGCAGTAGCTTCTATTCTATGTCGATTGCAGTAGCTTCTATTCTATGTTCACTGCAGTAGCTTCTATTCTATGTCGACTGCAGTAGCTTCTATTCTATGTTCACTGCAGTAGCTTCTATTCTATGTTGACTGCAGTAGCTTCTATTCTATGTTCACTGCAGTAGCTTCTATTCTATGTCGACTGCAGTAGCTTCTATTCTATGTCGACTGCAGTAGCTTCTATTCTATGTTCACTGCAGTAGCTTCTATTCTATCTTCACTGCAGTAGCTTCTATTCTATTGACTGCAGTAGCTTCTATTCTATGTTGACTGCAGTAGCTTCTATTCTATGTTGACTGCAGTAGCTTCTATTCTATGTCGACTGCAGTAGCTTCTATTCTATGTCGACTGCAGTAGCTTCTATTCTATTCTATGTCGACTGCAGTAGCTTCTATTCTATATTCACTGCAGTAGCTTCTATTCTATGGGCCTTATAATCAGGTGCACCTTGCATAAACATTTCTAAAATAGGTCATTCACTGAAGGTGCAAATAATAATCAGGTGCACCTTATAGTGAAGAAAATACAGTATATTCATATTGTACAACAGGAGGATTGTCATACTGAGCATCAGGAGGTCCAGGAGGTTCATTACTGAAGAGTGGAGGAGAGCCTTTAGACCGGTCACTCTTCACAGACAGAAGGCTGGGAGTTGGACACTCTGCTCTGTGGTCAACACTTCTGGAATCAGAAAACACATTTATAGAGATGCGCAGTGACGTCACCGCCCCTGTTCCGGAAGTCTTTTCCCAATTCATTTTTCTCATAGACTTTTCGAAAATAATTTATATCAAGACGATTACGCCGTGGACAAAGCCAACTCAAGTCGTGACGAATCATGATGACACACACAAACTTTTGGGACAATAAAATAATTTCTAAGATGAAAAACGAAACAAAAAGTCTTGTATCATGCCGTTTTCTACTTCTTCCTAATTGTATATTATATGACAATATTGTGTTTGTTGTCATGATTCCTCACGACTCGAGTTGGCTTTGTCCGCGGCGTAATCGTCTTGATATGAATTATTTTCGAAAAGTCTATGAGAAAAATGAATGGGGAAAAGACTTCCGGAACAGGGGCGGTGACGTCACTGCGCAGCTCTATACAATTAGCCCTACGCTAAGCCCTGCCCACTCCACTCTGCCCTTCAACCCCATAGAGATGCAGTTAAATGACAGCATTTATCCATAGAAATAATACAGACAATCTATAATTTAGTCATTTATCAGACGCTCTGAATCCACAGTAACTGACATCAAGGAATGTAAAAGCATGACAATACATCATATACAAACAGATTAGTTAATATCAATCATACATATGATAAAAACGTAACAGTAAATAATCTATATAGGATAATTAAACTGTGGATACAAATACTATATAGTTCTGTGTTTACATGAAATGCTATAAGTCTACAAAGAGTTGCTAAACTATTTGGATTGACATTAGATCACTTTGAGGTTCATCAAAGGACTAATTATCATGTGAATGACAAAGTCTATTTGTGTAGATTCTACAGACCTTTCAGGAGGACGTTGTTTACTCTGTGGTCTGTGAGATCTGTTCTCCTCGCTGTCCCCAGAATCACTCATCTTGATGTCTCTGTGACACCTGTCAATCAAACACATCATCTTTATGTCTCTGTGACACCTGTCAAGGTACGATTTAGTGTTCATCCTGCTCCCTATTAGTTATAATGTACATGTCATGCACAATGTACAATGTACAGGATGGGGAACCAGACAGTCACAGAATACTGATCCCAGAAGACAACCAACAGATTCATAGCTATGCTAGATAGTCTAAGTCAGGAAGTCAATCCATCGGTCAAGGCTAAATGTGGGCATAAGAACATGCATGATCGTAGATCATAATGCCGTGACTCAACCAGGGGTGGATCTAGGCATGGGCCCTTATTGCCCTGACTGCTCCACCACACACGATGGCATGCAAAACAACACAAGATATTTCAAATTAACGTGCTTATACACTGTATTTAAAATTATTTGAAACAGTACTACTGCTACTAACTAACTACAGCTGTGTCACCACTAAACCAACAGCATTTCATCATTGAAAACAGAAAACTCTCTGAGTCAGACGTTTAGCTTTATGCATGCTGCGTGTCTGTTGCAACTTCAACAACAACTGATATTATTGATGTTTACTTGACTAATATACAGGTAAGTCCTGTAACTGGTATGGGTGCGACTTCATCGCCGTGGAGCGAAGCGACACAAGCGATGAAGCCACACCTGCCCCCCCTATTGGGAAATGTTATTTCCGCCCCTGGACTCAACATGTGTTTCCAGGATGACGTCTATTTGAATACCAACCCAAGCTGTATACTGTATATTGTGGTGTTTGCCAGTGTGTTCTTCATTCAATACTTGGAGTAAACTGCCTTCTCCAGTTGATCTGAGTTTGGTCTCCTATATATGTTGCAGTCCTGTAGTGTCCTATACATTTCTGCTTCCACACATCACATGGTGACCACTATGTACATTGATGTGATTTACACAGAGGATCAGTTTGTTTTTAACCTTCATAGATAAATAAATCCTGACAGAAAGTGACCTTTGCTCTGCTGGTCATGGAAGGGTCAGATACCACTACTAATAAAACTATTTATTTATCTCTTTTTGGGAGTGAAAAACCCTTAAACTTTAAGGATTAAAACTATTCAACACACCATATGGAAGATAATCTATGGTGACACAATGTCAGCGTGTAGATCTGCTGTTTCCACTAATATTAAACTAACATTATTATTAAACATTGTTACATAAATGAATAAAACTCTTACCAGACATGAAGTCGTTGTTTTCAGAGTCGAGTCAAAATGGAGTCTGAACTACCTGTCACTGTGATGATAATATACAACCTGACACAACTCTGTGTGTGTGTGTGTGTGTGTGTGTGTGTGTGTGTGTGTGTGTGTGTGTGTGTGTGTGTGTGTGTGTGTGTGTGTGTGTGTGTGTGTGTGTGTGTGTGTGTGTGTGTGTGTAATTTTTTGGAAACCTGTCTTACTGGTTTGTTCTCTCTCTCTCTCGTCTAGTCTGCTGGAAAATCACTACAAGGAAACGTCTCACTGGACTACAAATATGGAGGTTGTAGTTCAGGAAGCCAGCCGCGCCAATCACCCAATCACATTCAGTGAGCGGGATTTACATAGTGTGAGTGCGTCTTGGAATAGTGGTCTGAGGCTGTGAGCACATAACAACTTATCCGTAGTCGGGTTGCAAGGGGCATCAGCTCCTTCAACTATGTTCTTTCAAAAATAACGACCATATACAAGAAAACACTCTTAGGCCCACAGAGATCTTTAAAGGTAGGGTAAGTGATTTGAAATTCATGGTGTAGTACCAGCCTGGTGCACTAGGGGCGCCAAACAGTAGCTACACTATGTGAACCTGCTGCTCGATCCTGATTGGAGGAGAATTCACCCTCCACCTGGGGAACTTTTATTAGCTCCTCTGCTAACGTGGGGGAGGGGGATACTCCATATATGGTCTGCACACCTTATAATAGAGCATTTTAACAGAAACATTTTTTTTGGGTGATATCTGACAAAAGTGAAATCACTTCCCCTACCTTTAAATTAAAGTAAAATATCTAAACGTCTAAGCTTCTTAGAAGCTTCTATTCTAGCTTCTATTCCATGTCGACTGAAGTAGCTTCTATTCTATGTCGACTGCAGTAGCTTCTATTATATGTTCACTGCAGTAGCTTCTATTCTATGTCGACTGCAGTAGCTTCTATTCTATGTGCCTTATAATCAGGTGGACCTTGTATATGAAAACAGTTCTAAAATAGCACATATACATATGTATATTGTACAACAGTAGGGTTGTCATACTGAGCATCAGGAGGTCCAGGAGGTTCATTACTGAAGTTATTATTATAGTTATTATTATAGTATATTGTACAACAGGAGGATTGTCATACTGAGCATCAGGAGGTCCAGGAGGTTCATTACTGAAGTTATTATTATAGTTATTATTATAGTATATTGTACAACAGGAGGATTGTCATACTGAGCATCAGGAGGTCCAGGAGGTTCATTACTGAAGTTATTATTATAGTTATTATTATAGTATATTGTACAACAGGAGGATTGTCATACTGAGCATCAGGAGGTCCAGGAGGTTCATTACTGAAGTTTAAAGGAAAGCCTTTAGACCGGTCACTCTTCACAGACAGAAGGCTGGGAGTTGGACACTCTGCTCTGTGGTCAACACTTCTGGAATCATAAAACACATTTATACAATTAGCCCTACGCTACAGTGACTTACTTCAAGGAATGAAAAAAAGAAAAAGCATGACAATACATCATATACAAACAGATTAGTTAATATCAATAATATATATGATAAAAACCGTAGAAACAGTAGATAATCTATATAGGATAATTAAACTGTGGATACAAATACTATAGTACTGTGTTTACATGAAATGCTATAAGTCTACATAGAGTTGCTAAACTATTTGGATTGACATTAGATCACTTTGAGGTTTAAAGGACTAATTATCATGCGAATGACAAAGTCTATTTGTGTAGATTTTACAGACCTTTCAGGAGGACGTTGTTTACTCTGTGGTCTGTGAGATCTGTTCTCCTCTTTCACCTCAGAATCACTCATCGTGATCTCTCTGTGACACCTGTCAATCAAACACATCATCTTTATGCATGTCTCTGTGACACCTGTCAATCAAACACATCATCTTTATGCATGTCTCTGTGACACCTGTCAATCAAACACATCATCTTGATGTCTCTGTGACACCTGTCAATCAAACACATCATCTTGATCTCTCTGTGACACCTGTCAATCAAACACATCATCTTGATGTCTCTGTGACACCTGTCAATCAAACACATCATCTTGATGTCTCTGTGACACCTATCAATGAAAAACTTTACGTTTACATTTACTCTAAATTACTGTACTGTCTGTAATATGATAGAGTACATTTACTCTGAATTACTGTACTGACTGTAACATTGTACAGAGTACATTTACTCTGAAGTACTGTACTGTCTGTAACATTGTACAGAGTACATTTATTCTGAATTACTGTACTGACTGTAACATTGTACAGAGTACATTTACTCTGAAGTACTGTACTGTCTGTAACATTGTACAGAGTACATTTATTCTGAATTACTGTACTGACTGTAACATTGTACAGAGTACATTTACTCTATACATTTTATTTCCATGCATTACTGATGATCCTCTGTAGAAAAGATTTAACTTATACAAGGCAGACTATAACCATAATACAACTATTGCTGTTCCCCATGTATCTCTGTATTACAGAATGAAAACCTGATATGCACCATATATGAACATGTTCAATGTTCATTTTGAATAATAACTGTATACTTAGCATAATGCTCTTTTAGGAGTCCATAACTGAAGCTTCTCTTACCCAAGGTACGATGTAGTGTTCATCCTGCTCCCTATTAGTCATAATGTACATGCAGCCATCTGTCTAATTTAGTGTTCATCCTGCTCCCTATTAGTCATAATGTACATGCAGCCATCTGTCTAATTTAGTGTTCATCCTGCTCCCTATTAGTCATAATGTACATGCAGCCATCTGTCTAATTTAGTGTTCATCCTGCTCCCTATTAGTCATAATGTACATGCAGCCATCTGTCTAATTTAGTGTTCATCCTGCTCCCTATTAGTCATAATGTACATGCAGCCATCTGTCTAATTTAGTGTTCATCCTGCTCCCTATTAGTCATAATGTACATGCAGCCATCTGTCTAATTTAGTGTTCATCCTGCTCCCTATTAGTCATAATGTACATGCATCCATCTGTCTAATTTAGTGTTCATCCTGCTCCCTATTAGTCATAATGTACATGCAGCCATCTGTCTAATTTAGTGTTCATCCTGCTCCCTATTAGTCATAATGTACATGCATCCATCTGTCTAATTTAGTGTTCATCCTGCTCCCTATTAGTCATAATGTACATGCATCCATCTATCTAATTTAGTGTTCATCCTGCTCCCTATTAGTCATAATGTACATGCAGCCATCTGTCTAATTTAGTGTTCATCCTGCTCCCTATTAGTCATAATGTACATGCAGCCATCTGTCTAATTTAGTGTTCATCCTGCTCCCTATTAGTCATAATGTACATGCAGCCATCTATCTAATTTAGTGTTCATCCTGCTCCCTATTAGTCATAATGTACATGCAGCCATCTGTCTAATTTAGTGTTCATCCTGCTCCCTATTAGTCATAATGTACATGCAGCCATCTGTCTAATTTAGTGTTCATCCTGCTCCCTATTAGTCATAATGTACATGCATCCATCTATCTAATTTAGTGTTCATCCTGCTCCCTATTAGTCATAATGTACATGCAGCCATCTGTCTAATTTAGTGTTCATCCTGCTCCCTATTAGTCATAATGTACATGCAGCCATCTGTCTAATTTAGTGTTCATCCTGCTCCCTATTAGTCATAATGTACATGCAGCCATCTGTCTAATTTAGTGTTCATCCTGCTCCCTATTAGTCATAATGTACATGCAGCCATCTATCTAATTTAGTGTTCATCCTGCTCCCTATTAGTCATAATGTACATGCAGCCATCTGTCTAATTTAGTGTTCATCCTGCTCCCTATTAGTCATAATGTACATGCAGCCATCTGTCTAATTTTAGTCACTACATCCCACAGACGGGTGAGGCTGTACATCTGATCCTATTGCCTGCTGTAAACAATAATGGAATGTCCCAAACCAACTGTCTGGTGCATACCTGGGCATTATGCGGCCCGGGGGCCAAATGCGGCCCTTTGGCTGACTCTGACCGGCCCGGGGACCACCAGTGGTCCTTGAGAGAGTTCCAGTTAAATGTGGAGAGTTGGTTAACCAGATGTAACTCTTTGAGAATGTAAAAATGAAACCAAATGGACCCTTGCGGGTCCATTTGGTTTCATGTTTACACTCTCAAGAGTTAAAATATTCATCATCTGAATTACCTAAAATCTACACAATCAGATAATGTAAAAGAATGGTCATTTTTGATCTATGTTTGCCTGTTTTGTTTCCCAAATCCAGCCTGGTATCCTGAACAAAAACAAAAGAAATCTTTAGTTTTGGGTCTGTGGGGCTAAAATGTCATCAAATGGTGGTCCTCTGTGGCTCAAATACTGAATAAATAGAGGGCCCCGGTATCAAAAAGTTTGGTCTTACTTTTACTTTCGTCTTGAAATTAAATTAATACTACACAGACTTTAGTTCAGCCTTTAGTCTTGGCCCACCACAATATTTTATGTATCTCATGTGGCTCCTTGGGAAAAATAATTGCCCACCCCTGGTCTGGTGTGTACAATACTTTAATGCATATGAAGTCCTCTGCTGACATTTAATGACCCTCAGGGGCATGGGTGTCAAACTCTGGCCCACGGGCCAAATTTGGCCCGCCGTGTAATTTAATTTGGCCCTTGAGACATTACCAAATTAAAGGGGAAGACCACCCATTTTCAACATTTTAATATGTCATTAATATACCTGATGATAAAAAAGTTCCCCCAATTCTGTATTTCCTAAAAATGGAGGTCTGAAAAAAATCATTAACATGGTGAAATACACCAAGAAATACACCAAGATGTATTTCACCATGTTGATGATTTTTCTTTCAGACGCATTTTTCCTGAGAGGGTACAAATGGAACCAAATGGACCCGCCAGGGTCCATTTGGTTCACATTTGTACCCTCTCAGGAAAATTTTGAAAATGGGTGGAATTCCCCTTTAAAAGGTTAGTTTGTTCAAATTTGGCCCGCGGCTTAAATTTGTTCGGTTTTAAATTTTGTCCCACTCTGTATCTGAGTTTGACAGCCCTGCTCTGGAGGATCAATGGACAGGATGGGGAAGCAGACAGTCACAGAATACTGATCCACCAGAAGACAACCAACAGATTCATAGACAGTCACAGAATACTGATCCACCAGAAGACAACCAACAGATTCATAGACAGTCACAGAATACTGATCCACCAGAAGACAACCAACAGATTCATAGACAGTCAGCAGAATACTGATCCACCAGAAGACAACCAACAGATTCATAGACAGTCACAGAATACTGATCCACCAGAAGACAACCAACAGATTCATAGACAGTCACAGAATACTGATCCACCAGAAGACAACCAACAGATTCACAGCTATGATAGATTGTGTAAGTCAGGAAGTCAATCCATAGTATAGTAGTGATAGTAGTAGTCAGTGATGGACAAGTTACTGGGGAAATGTAGTAAGCTACACCTTAATCATAATAATGAAATAATATAAATAAAAATCATAATAATAATCTAGAGGTGGGTTTGAACCTAGGATGGTGGCGGATTGTATATTAGAGGTTTTCTACCCATTAAAAATGGGCGGAATTTGAAAATGTGTGTGGGAAAATGTATTAAGCTACAATCCTTGTTACTCGAAACAAGTAGTGTAGCTTCACTACAAGCTACTCGAAACAAGTAGTGTAGCTTCACTACAAGCTATTCCCAGAACAAATGTAGTAAGCTACAAGTTACGGGAAAATGTAGTTAAGCTATGCAGCTTAGCAACTTGTAACAAAGTTACTGCCCATCACTGGTAGTAGTAGTAGTATATAGTATAATAGTGATAGTAGATCATAATGCCACGACTCAACATGTGTTTCCAGGATGACTATTTGAATGTCAACCCAAGCCGTATATATTGTGGTCAGATACCTCTATTAATAAAACTATGTATTTATCTCTTTTGGGAGTGAAAAACTCCTTTAAGGGTTAACACTATTTAACACACCATATATGGAAGATAATCTGTGGTGACACAATGTGAGCTTGTAGAACTGCTGTTTTCACTAACATAATTATTAAACATTTTTACATAAATGAATAAATCTCTTACCAGACATGAAGTCGTTGTTTTCAGAGTTGAGTCAAAATGGAGTCTGAACTACAATACAACCTGACACACCTCTGTGTGTGTGTGTGTGTGTGTGTGTGTGTGTGTGTGTGTGTGTGTGTGTGTGTGTGTGTGTGTGTGTGTGTGTGTGTGTGTGGACTTGACAAACCTGTCTTACTGGTTTGTTCTGTCTCTCTAGCCTCGACACCCAGGCTTTCATTTTCGTTCATGTTGCCGCGAAAACGGAAAGCCTGGACTAACTTGTTACACGAAGTGGCCTTGAGGGAGGCGTGGCTCTAAATGATGTGACGTAGAACAGAGGGAGGAGTCAACCTTCCGGGGTGGGCGTGGCTCTAAATGATGTGACGTAGAACAGAGGGAGGAGTCAACCTTCCGGGGTGGGCGTGGCTCTAAATGATGTGACGTAGAACAGAGGGAGGAGTCAACCTTCCGGGGTGGGCGTCGCTCTAAATGATGTGACGTAGAACAGCAGTGGACGGGCGCGGGAGGGGCCGGGGATGACGACACGTTCGTGAGATCAAATCAGATCAGCTCGATCTGCCGTGTGGATCCCACGGCACCCCGCCCCCCCAAGGCCAAAATCATTGCGGGTTAGGCCAGGCTACTCTCTCTCTAACGTCTAGTCTGCTGGAAAATCACTACAAGGAAACGTCTCACTGGACTACAAATATGGAGGTTGTAGTTCAGGAAGCCAGCCGCGCCAATCACCCAATCACATTCAGTGGGCGGGGTTTACATAGTGTGTGTGTCTTGGAATAGTGGTCTGAGGCTGTGAGCACATTACAACTTATCCGTAGTCGGGTTGCAAGGGGCATCAGCTCCACCAGAGCAGACCTGAACCTCAAACAAAATGTCTGCATGACTGGAGACACACTGCAGATCCACTAGTGGTGGAGATTGATTGGAATCTCACCATAGATATGTTGTATCACCATATAGAGGCCATTATATGATATATATCAATATATTGATTATATGTTCATCAGAATAATGACCATATACAATAAAACACTCTCAGGCTCACAGAGATCTTTAAATTAAAGTCAAATGTCTAAACATCCTAACAAGGCTCTGGGAAGGAAGTGTATTATAATGTGTAAACATTAAACAGAGTTATGTTTGTTAACACTGATCACCACATAATTCATCACATTTATTACCATATGGATATAACAGCCTCTGGATTGATAGATCTGTTGTCCAGGTGTTGCATTGATATATATATCAAATCCACATCATCAGTAATATCCACTGTGTTTGGTTCAGCATCAGAGCAGAAAATCAACTGTTGTTTTGTTTTGTTTTGTCCAATAACAGCAGAATGTGTCTAATTACATGTTCTGTTTCTTTTCTTTATATGAAATGTAAATAAAATAATGAAACCAAAACACTGTGTTCCATATGGAGTTTACCATATCAGTGCATCATAGCAGCAAGAACATTGAATTAAAACACTGTGTTCCATATGGAGTTTACCATATCAGTGCATCATAGCAGCAAGAACATTGAATTAAAACACTGTGTTCCATATGGAGTTTACCATATCAGTGCATCATAGCAGCAAGAACATTGAATTAAAACAAGTTAGAATTGTTGGCAGTTTATAATGACTTGAATGTTTTCAGACTCACCTCAGCAGCAGAGCAGGAATCAACTGAGGCAGTGGTTTTCAACCAGTGGTCCAGGGACCACCAGTGGTCTTGGGAGGGTTCCAGGTGGTCCCCAGGCTAAATGATGGAAAGTTGGTTAACCAGATGTAACTCTTTGAGTGCGTAAACATGAAACCAAATGGACCCTTGCGGGTCCATTTGGTTTCATGTTTACACTCTCAAGAGTTAAAATATTCATCTTGTGAATTATCCCCAAGTCTACACAACTTTGCCTTATTACCGTCTGCTCAAAAATGTCTTGGGAGGTCAAGGGGGGAGAAGACAGGCCCATGATCTTCACAGCCGTTTTTACGGTTCTTTCTATTTGAGCTTTGTATTTCACAGTCAGATTTCCATATACCAACTCAAGATTCCATATCTCAGTATAGATTCTATGCTAGCCCTATAGAAAATTAGCATAATGTTCACACTAACACCAAACAGCCTCAATCTATAAAGAAAGTGTAACCTCTGATGTATTTTTGAAGAATTACTATAATGTTTAGTTGTTAAGACTTCAGCCTGGATCATACATACTCCAGGGTGAAGCCTTAACAAACTACCGTATTTTCCGGACTATAAGGCGCACCTAAAAGCCTTTAATTTTCTCAAAAATCCACACTGCGCCTTATAATCCAGCGCGCCTTATATATGGATTGTTTGACTGCAGTAGCTTCTATTCTATGTAAACTGTAGTAGCTTCTATTCTCTGCGCCTTATAATCAGGTGCGCCTTATATATGAAAACAGTTCTAAAAGGTGCGCCTTATAATCCGGTGCGCCTTATAGTGCGGAAAATACGGTACAGCATGGTGAAAACCTTTCACCCAAACTCACTTCACCCTGCAGTATGTTAGAGTCTTAACAAACTACAGCATGGTGAAAACCTTTCACCCAAACTCACTTCACCCTGCAGTATGTTAGAGTCTTAACAAACTACAGCATGGTGAAAACCTTTCACCCAAACTCACTTCACCCTGCAGTATGTTAGAGTCTTAACAAACTACAGCATGGTGAAAACCTTTCACCCAAACTCACTTCACCCTGCAGTATGTTAGAGCTTTAACAAACTACAGCATGGTGAAAACCTTTCACCCAAACTCACTTCACCCTGCAGTATGTTAGAGTCTTAACAAACTACAGCATGGTGAAAACCTTTCACCCAAACTCACTTCACCCTGCAGTATGTTAGAGTCTTAACAAACTACAGCATGGTGAAAACCTTTCACCCAAACTCACTTCACCCTGCAGTATGTTAGAGTCTTAACAACCTATAGCAGGGGTGGCCAACCGGTCACAGACTAAGAGCCACGTTTTTCATTGTGTTACTGCAAAGAGCCACATCGAAGAGGATTCCAGGTGGTCCCCAGGCTAAATGATGGAAAGTTGGTTAGCCAGATGTAACTCTTTGAGAGCGTAAACATGAAACCAAATGGACCCTTGCGGGTCCATTTGGTTTCATGTTTACACTCTCAAGAGTTAAAATATTCATCATGTGAATTTGCCCCACAGCCCCAAGTCTACACAACTAGAGAATGTAGAAGATTAATGGTCATTTTGATCTGTATGTTTGACTGTTTTGTTTTCTCTGAAATCCAGCCTGGAATTGTTGACAAAAGTAAACAAAGCTTTGGGGTCTGTGGAGCTAAAATGTCATCAAATGGTAGTCCATGGCTCAAATTCTGAATAAATGGTGGGCCCTGGTATAAAAAAAGGTTTTTGATGGTTTCATGTGGAAGCCCCTTAAGAGCCACATGTAACCAGCTGAAGAGCCGCATGTGGCTCGCGAGCCGCGGGTTGGCCACCCCTGATCTACAGCATGGTGAAAACCTTTCACCCAAACTCACTTCACCCTGCAGTATGTTAGAGCTTTAACAAACTACAGCATGGTGAAAACCTTTCACCCAAACTCACTTCACCCTGCAGTATGTTAGAGCTTTAACAAACTACAGCATGGTGAAAACCTTTCACCCAAACTCACTTCACCCTGCAGTATGTTAGAGTCTTAACAAACTACAGCATGGTGAAAACCTTTCACCCAAACTCACTTCACCCTGCAGTATGTTAGAGCTTTAACAAACTACAGCATGGTGAAAACCTTTCACCCAAACTCACTTCACCCTGCAGTATGTTAGAGTCTTAACAAACTACAGCATGGTGAAAACCTTTCACCCAAACTCACTTCACCCTGCAGTATGTTAGAGTCTTAACAAACTACAGCATGGTGAAAACCTTTCACCCAAACTCACTTCACCCTGCAGTATGTTAGAGTCTTAACAAACTACAGCATGGTGAAAACCTTTCACCCAAACTCACTTCACCCTGCAGTATGTTAGAGTCTTAACAAACTACAGCATGGTGAAAACCTTTCACCCAAACTCACTTCACCCTGCAGTATGTTAGAGTCTTAACAAACTACAGCATGGTGAAAACCTTTCACCCAAACTCACTTCACCCTGCAGTATGTTAGAGTCTTAACAAACTACAGCATGGTGAAAACCTTTCACCCAAACTCACTTCACCCTGCAGTATGTTAGAGCTTTAACACTCTCACCTGGGTCTAATATGTGATCAGATCTGATGCTTTACGCCCCATGTCAAACCAGGTTGATTTCCCCTGGGAGCCATGAAAGTGATTTTTTATATATATATATATTTTTTAAGCAAATTCACTTTTTTACATATTAATATAGTTCGAACTTTGATCTTTCTATCCCTCCGGACAGGTAGACGATAAAATGGGGATAAAATGATGAACTATTTTTAAACTAAATAACATACCATATGTGTTTTAATTCTTTTAAATGTTCAATTCTAGTTATAGGGAATAAGGCCTAGATTTTCTCCTTTTTAAACTATTTAAAAAACATTTTTCAATAGCTCAAATGGCCTCTGAGTTTGAACTTTGATCTTTCTATCCCTCCGGACAGGTAGACGATTTGGAGAAATTAAATATGTGTATTTAGTTGCCAAAATAGCGAGTATTTTCGCTATGTTTCCCGTAATTAAAGTGTCCAGTGACATGGTCAGGGAGGTTCTCTCTCTGATGTTACAACAGTTAGTCACAATGACAATTCAACACCAGTAATGTCAGCATTTTCTCTCAGTCAATTCATCTTTTAAATCCGCTACCTCCATACAAATAAACTTTAAATGTACAGAAACTATTAAGGCCTCACATACGCACACGCACACGCATGTGCACACGCACACGCGCACACACACACACACACACACACACACACACACACACACACACACACACACACACACACACACACACACACACACAGTATGGACAGGCTGCTGACAACTTAGTAGAGTTGTAGTAAATAAACAGAACATTGTGGTGTCATGTGTGAACGTGTGTCTGACTGCATGGCTGTGAGATACAGTAGTAAATAAACATGTGTAAACAGAACATTGTGGTGTCATGTGTGAACGTGTGTCTGACTGCATGGCTGTGAGATACAGTAGTAAATAAACATGTGTTAACAGAACATTGTGATTGAACGTGTGAACGTGTGTCTGACTGCATGGCTGTGAGATACAGTAGTAAATAAACATGTGTAAACAGAACATTGTGGTGTCATGTGTGAACGTGTGTCTGACTGCATGGCTGTGAGATACAGTAGTAAATAAACATGTGTAAACAGAACATTGTGGTGTCATGTGTGAACGTGTGTCTGACTGCATGGCTGTGAGATACAGTAGTAAATAAACATGTGTAAACAGAACATTGTGGTGTCATGTGTGAACGTCTGTCTGACTGCATGGCTGTGAGATACAGTAGCAGGGCTGCCAACTTTTGGAAAGTGCCTGGAGTGTGATCTGGCACAAAGACCCTTTGGCCGCGGTGGCGGGGGAAAAAATGCATTTTTTTTTACCATGATTTGACACGTTTTCGCGATTATTACCATCCATTTCCCTAAATTAAGTTCTGATCCCAAACATTACATCCAATATATGTCATTAACCAATATTTTATATAATTTAAATATTTATGTTCACATCAAATGCATTTCCCAAAATCCCCACTCACTTCTGTAGTCTTATTCTAATGCAAACCAATGAAAAACTAAACAAAAAAAAAAGACTAGGTTTTTAACTTTGGCCACAAAGGGGACATTGAGTAAAATTCATTCCTGTAGGCCAGAGGTTCTCAAACTGGAAGGTGGTCACATATTGACATGTATGGAAACGAGGCTCATTTCAAGTCGATGCTGTATAGAAGTACCAACTCAGGGGTTGACACTAAGGTCTCGGAGGCACTTGCCCATCGGGCAAGTGCAAGTCAGGTTCTACTTGCCCTCAGCTCATGGTCACTTGCCCCCCAAAAATATATTGTAAATTTTGCAGATGTAACTCTTGAGAATGTAAAAATGAAACCAAATGGACCCTTGCGGGTCCATTTGGTTTCATTTTTACACTCTCAAGAGTTAAAATTCATCATCTTAATTAGCCCAGGTCTACACAACTAGAGAATGTAGAAGATTAATGATCATTTTGATGTGTATGTTAATTTGCCTGTTTTGTTTCCCAAATCCAGCCTGGAATTGTGGATATCTAGAAAGCAGGGAAAGACACAGAGGCAGAGTGCAATGACTGCCTTCAAGACAAATTTATCTTGTGTTGTGTTATAGTGCACCAAGTTGCACACTTGCCCGATCGGGCAACCAGGTAGCAGTCTTCACTTGCCCCACCATTTTTTTTACTTGCCCCGGGCAAGCAGGCAAGTGTTAGTGTCAAGCCCTGCAACTCTTACAAACTCTCACTGTTTAAGTACAACATGTGTTCTACACTGATGCAAAGGAACATTACTGAGGAAGCAAACATTTAGTGGACCAGCAGGAGCAAATTGGACATGGCATAAGACTTATTTGTAGACACTGTACCTTCTGATTGTCCTGAATGATCCACCCCTGGCTGTGGCTGCTCTGCTGCACATATAAGAAAACAAAGGCTCATAACTAGCAAGCAACAACTTACAGTACAATAAAAAAAAGAAATAAAAATACTGCACCACCATTGCCATCAAATATCATAACTTCAGAATTTAATGTTACAGGTACAGGCTCATTTTGATCATGATCTGTCTGGGCCTGGTGTCCTGTAATTTAGGAAGGTTAATTAATATTTTTATAGCAACAGAACAAAATTGCTTGGGAAAATGTGCTATAACATGTACTGTACCTTCTGACATGGACAAGCGATCTGATTTGACAAGAGTGACGGGAAATGACATGGCATAGATTATAGACAGAGCTACGCACTTCATTGAATAGTGACAACCTATGGTGACAACGAATAGTGACAACCAGAAGTTACTAAATGCATTGGAGTCTATGGGCTCCATAGAGTTGGATAGAGACGTATTCTGATTTTCCCTTCCACCCACTTGCATTAACTTGCTCACTGTTTCCTCCAGAAGTGGTCTCTGTATTTTATAACTCAATGATGGGCTCGCGCGAGTACATGAGCCACTTCGTCTTGGCTCTGATTTTCGAGACCCGTGCGTGTGAACATGGGGGTGTGGCGTGTGCTCGTGTGATATCCATCAAATCCGTGTGAGATACGGCCATTGCGTGTGTGTTGGTAGCAGTGGAAAGTAGTAAATAAACATGTGTAAACAGAACATTGTGGTGTCATGTGTGAACGTGTGTCTGACTGCATGGCTGTGAGATACAGTAGTAAATAAACATGTGTAAACAGAACATTGTGGTGTCATGTGTGAACGTGTGTCTGACTGCATGGCTGTGAGATACAGTAGTAAATAAACATGTGTAAACAGAACATTGTGGTGTCATGTGTGAACGTGTGTCTGACTGCATGGCTGTGAGATACAGTAGTAAATAAACATGTGTAAACAGAACATTGTGGTGTCATGTGTGAACGTGTGTCTGACTGCATGGCTGTGAGATACAGTAGTAAATAAACATGTGTAAACAGAACATTGTGGTGTCATGTGTGAACGTGTGTCTGACAGTGTGTCTTCAATGATGTTCTGATGCAGTTTGACCTGTAGGTCGCCACCGTTTGGAAAACACACCGTTTTTAACAGTCGCAACCTTTTCTACCTGACACCACCTTTTACTGAATCAGTCACAACATTCATAAAACGCTCACAACCGTTTTAAAAAGGGTCAGGATTTAGGTTAGGATTAGGCTTAGGTTTTATTCAGGTTAAAGGGGAATTCCACTCATTTTCAACATTCTAATATGTCATTAATATGCCTTTGAGGTGCTGGGTGGACATGATAAACAAAAAGTTCCCCCATTCTGTGTTTACAAGAAAAGGAGGTCTGAAGAAAATCATTAACATGGTGAGTTGATGACACACATCTTGATGACATCATCAAGATGTATTTCACCATGTTAATGGCTTTCTTTAGACGCTTCTTTTTTTCTGAGAGAGTACAAATGGAACCAAATGAACCCGTTAGGGTTCATTTGGTTGACATTTGTACGCTCTCAGAAAAATATTGAAAATGGGGGGAATTCCCCTTTTAGTTCAGGGCTAAGGTTAGGGTTAGGATTAGTTGCAATCAATGGACAAAAAGTAAACTGTTTCACAAACAGTCGTTTGGTAAAAAGGTTGACCGTTCGTGAAACGGTCTCCAGGGTTCCTGACCTATAAAACGGTCTCCAGGGTTCCTGACCTATAAAACAGTCTCCAGGGTTCCTGACCTATAAAACGGTCTCCAGGGTTCCTGACCTATAAAACAGTCTCCAGGGTTCCTGACCTATAAAACGGTCTCCAGGGTTCCTGACCTATAAAACAGTCTCCAGGGTTCCTGACCTATAAAACGGTCTCCAGGGTTCCTGACCTATAAAACGGTCTCCAGGGTTCCTGACCTATAAAACGCTCTCCAGGGTTCCTGACCTATAAAACGCTCTCCAGGGTTCCTGACCTATAAAACAGTCTCCAGGGTTCCTGACCTATAAAACGCTCTCCAGGGTTCCTGACCTATAAAACGCTCTCCAGGGTTCCTGACCTATAAAACGGTCGCGACTGAATGATCATCCGTCCCAGTCGTGACCTATAGGTGGAGGTCGCAGAAGGATCTCCCTGTGTGTGTGTTGGGATTAACACCTGAGATTAATCTGACAGATTATATGCTGTCATTTACCTTCATAGAGATTATATCTGATCACACACAGAGGAAAACTCACTGGAAAATGGTTTGATTTATTTGAATGTTTTATTCATTAACAGTATTGTATTAATTAATGTAACTTTATCACAATGTAAACAACAGCATTGGTTACATCTTATTGAAGATATTAGTAAATATACATGACAGATTATTAGATTTTATGATGTTTTCAAGTTGGAGTAAATGTCTGTCCATGATAAATAAAGCTATAGAACATTCCAGTAAAATGTTCTATCCATTGGAATTTAGTTTGTGTTAAATTTACTTACAGTTCCACACATAAATACTGTTGCAATAATGTTGCATGTGTTGTGATCTTGTAGATCCAAACTTTACCACAATATCTGCCTCTTTCTTTGAGGTTATTTAAAAGGTCATAACATTCATTAAATAGTCACTTCTCTGTCATCTGGGGACCCCCAAAAACATGACCCTGAACCATCTGGGGACCCCCAAAAACATGACCTGAACCATCTGGGGACCCCCAAAACATGACCCTGAACCTGAGGGTCTCTAGAGGGTTTCTCTCACGATCAAACAATAGTGATCTCATGAGAGGAAAAAAAATGAAAAATCTACGTCTGAAAATCATTTGTGACCCCCTCCCCCATTATGATACAACACACTGTCTGTCTGTCCTCACAGCCTGTATATCTGTCCTTACAGCCTGTCTGTCTGTCCTCACAGCCTGTCTGTCCTCACACAGAGACACAGAGGAGTCAGGGTTCAACCCAAACCCAGCATATAGAGGTTTAGTGAAGGAGGTGTGGAAGGTGTACAGATGAGACAGAGTGTCCTCTAACACTCTGTAGAAGGACAGAGTCCCAGCAGGACGGTCCACATAAACTGCTACTCTGTTGGAGCCAGAGGGACGGATAGGAAGGAAAGTGAGCTTACTATTGTGTATGACATAGTAAAGGTTACCATGGTGACCATCTTTACAGCCCAGACTCCAGGAGTGTTTATTGTATCCTAGCTCACAGTCATCACCCTTTCCTTTCCTACTGATGTCTCTGTCAGTCACTCCTATATGAACCACTCCACTGAACTGAACCTCACTGTAGCAGCGTTCATCCAGACTCTCTGAACTCAGAACCTGAAC